>JAAKBH010000202.1:0-131358 GCA_019776075.1 Amaranthus palmeri | reverse complement strand
TATATATATATATATATATATATATATAATATATATATATATATATATATATAATATATATATAATATATATATATTATATTGTTATTGGGTCAATTGAGCCCCAATATTGAAGTCAAGTCAAGGCCCAATATCCCTTAATTCATAATTATTACAAATCCAAACCCAGCTCAAGTCGGGAATTACGAAAATGCCCTTGGGTGCTGTCTTATCAACCCTACCCATCATTATGTATACCCCAAGTCAAACCTTTAAATAGTATGTTCTCTCTCCCCAAAAATTACCATTACTGTTCATATCACTATTCATCCTCGAATACTATACTGACTTGAGCGTCGGAGAGGCGTTCCGGGAAACGCCCACGGGTAGGCTAACTCCGTTTGTTTTGCAGATTTAGTATTCGGACTTCCATTCCAATCGAAAATTAAACCTTCCGGTCAGGGAGACTTTGACCCGATTTCTACGCAGAAACATTTGGCGCCGTCTGTGGGGAGAGAGAGAGATAAACACATCCCCTTACATTCACTTCCACAAGCAAAAGCCATGAATTCTAAGAGAGCTACTAGAGCTAACACTAGACAGTCAGGACATCATTCCGCCCATTCGGTCCACGACCAAGATCCTAACGATGGAATCCTACCTCCGAATCTTGTCACCAGACAAGACCTTGACGACCTTGCGGCAACTATCACCTCCCGCTTCCAAGAATGCATCCAAGAAGCGGTAAGGACTCTGCCTACTATCTTCCAACCTCAGCAACATAGTCTCCTGCATTCTGCCCGCCGACAAACGGAGCAGATCCCTGTCACTCAAAGAGAAGCCCGAGATTTTTGGGTTGAAGACATCGCTGAAAGCCAGGAGTCACCCCTACAACAAGAGCAAGCTCCCGACCACGTAGCGCAGCCCGCCTGGGGTATGCCGAATTCCACATTGCACCATAGCCAAACACATCGTGAGCGTACTCGGCAGGTCCCTGGGCGAATGATAGAACAGGCTCCTAACCGGATGCCGGAACAATCGGGAAGCTCGAGGTTTGATGCCAAATAGATAATCAATAGGAGGAAGAAAGAGCAAGATGTTAGATACCATCTCAACTCTAAAAGGCAAGAGCAGAACCAGGTAGAAGAATCCTACCATAGCCCCATATACCGAGAGAGGTACGACTACGCAAGGGAAGACTATATGAGAGATGGTTCGGATTCGGCCCCCACCATCTTCAAAACACCGTTGTCCGCACGAATATTAGCTGTTCCTAACCGGAGTAAAGTAAAGGTGCCAGCCATTAAGTCGTTCAACGGGTCGGAAGATCCCGCTGAACATATCGCCTCTTACCGTGCCCATATGGCGGTAAGCACCACTTGTGAGGCTATGCTTTGCAAGTTCTTCCCAACTACTCTATCCGGACTAGCACTCAACTGGTACACGTCCCTACCTCCTGGAAGCGTGGATAGCTTTGCTGTCCTTGAAGCCTTGTTCCTTGACCACTTCGTTGCATCAAAAAGGCAAAAGAAGTCTAACTTACACTTGATGTCTATTATTCAAAAGGAGGGGGAGTCCGTGGCCTAATACATTCAGCGATTTCATGAAGAAGTTCTGTCCATACCGGGGGAAAACGATGCTACAACGGTCCCTGCCCTCATCAATGGGATCAAGACACCGAAATTAAAATGGAAGTTGCTGGAACATGACATTACCACGTATTCAGAGGCTATGGACATTGTGCAAAGATTCATCCGTGTTTCCGATATCTGCACGCCTTTGGACTCGAGGAAAAAGAAAGAAAAGACGGGCCGATCCCAAGACGTCACGCCTAACCGGCGTAACCCAGACGGTTTTGGAAGGGAGAGGTTTAGATCACCCATGGGACCTCCTAGAGAAGAAGGCCGTAGACAGGTGCAAGCTTACCCCGCCCTCGAGGCGAAGGAAGCAACAGAGTCGAGGTTTAACCGGAGTCAAAGAGACATCTTCTACTCCGTTCGGGATCAGTTGCCTGTTCCCCCAAGGATCTCGACATCACAAAATCGACGAAACATGGATTTCTGGTGCGAGTACCATAAGGAACACGGCCACACCCTCTCCCAGTGTCGGGAATTGAAGAAGGTATTGGACAAATTGGCCGATGAAGGCCAACTGAATAAGTTTTTAAAGCGAAATGATAGCCGGCAAGGAGGTCGAAGAGACACTCACCGAAGAAATGAAAGGCGCTCAAACGCCCAAGAACAATCTGAAGCGACGCAAGGGGTCATCCATATGATATTGGGGGGATATTCCGAGTTCTATCCAAGTATTCGGTCAGTCAAAGATAGCGTTCACATTTTAAGCTCTTTCACCGCCGAGTCCAAAAAGACAGTGGACGGACCGAGAATGGTCTTCGGTGAAGGGGCCCCCGCGATACAACATCCGCATTCTGACCCCGTCGTTCTCACTCTCAAAGTGGGGCTGATGAGTGTTAGAAGAGTCTTGGTTAATACCGGAAGTGCCGCCGATTTGATCACCATGGACTGCTTGAAACAATTGAAATATGGCCCCGAACATCTGGAAAAGCTCGACCGACCCTTAGTTGGGTTCGGGGGAAGCCGAGTGTCTCCAGCTGGAACCATAGTACTCCCTGTACGTTTTGGAGAGAAAGGAAATGGGCGAACCTTGCCGGTTCGTTTCACCGTGGTGGACATTCAATTCCCTTACAACATCATAATGGGTCTACCCCTAATCAACAAGATCAAAGCCGTCATCTCTACTCATCAATTGCTGATACAATACGAAAGAGATGACAGCAAGGTTGGAGCTCTGCATGGAGATCAAAAGAGTGCAAGAGAATGCCAAGTGAACACACTCAAGATGGGAGTGCGAGAAACAGACAAAGGCAGTAAGAAAAGAAAGGCCGAGGAAGCGGACTCTATCTTACATGTAGTCGAGGAAGAGGCTCCGAAGATCACTCAGCCTCAGCCCGTGGAAGGCTATGAAGAAGTCGCCTTATGGGGTAACGAGAAGATTCGGATTGGAAAGAACCTCACGGGACCCGTAAGAGAAAGCATCATTGAAATCATCAAGCAATACCGAGAAGTATTCGCGTTCAGTGTCGAAGAAATGTCTGGTATACCCGCGAAAATCGCTTCACACCACCTGGACATCAAACCGGGGTATAAGCCAGTAAAGCAGAAGCTAAGACATCAAGGTGCTGAGAGAGCCCGAGCGACAAAGGAAGAAGTAGATAAACTTTTGAAAGCTGGTTTCATTAGGGAGTGTAAGTATTCTGACTGGCTCGCTAATGTGGTACTTGTGAAGAAGTCTTCCGGGAAATGGCGCATGTGCGTGGACTTCACCGACCTTAAAAAGGCATGCCCTAAAGACAACTATCCTCTACCCAAGATTGACAAGTTGGTAGATTCTACCGCGGGGCACGCCCTTCTCAGTTTTATGGATGCCAACGCCGGATATCATTAAATACCACTAGCCGTGGAGGATAGGCCGCATACTGCCTTCATAACTCCCTCAGGTGTCTACTGCTACATGGTAATGCCCTTCGGGTTAAAGAATGCCGGAGCCACGTATCAGCGCATGATAAACAAAGTATTTAAGGCGCATATAGGCCGAAATCTAGAAGTGTACGTGGACGACATGATCGCCAAAAGCAAAAACGCCGAAGATCATGCAGAACACTTGAAAGAAACATTTGAAACTTTGCGCATGAATCAAATGCGCCTTAATCCAGAGAAGTGCGTTTTCGGGGTTACGGGAGGTAAATGCCTCGGATTTCTGGTAGATGAGAGGGGAATCGAAGCCAACCCTGACAAGATTCAAGCTATTATGTCGATGCATTCACCGAGGACGGTAAAGGAAGTGCAACGCCTAACCGGATGTATTGCCGCCTTAAGCCGATTCATGTCGAAGTCCGCTGATAGGAGTTATTCATTTTTCAAAGTCTTGAAGCAACCCAAGTTTGAGTGGGATCAAGAAGCCGAAGAAGCCTTCCTCAGCTTGAAGGGCTATTTGGCCGAAATTCCGAAGCTAGTGTCACCCTTGCCGGGTGAAACTTTGTATCTTTACGTTTCCGTATCGGATTATTCAGTAAGTGCGGTATTGGTAGCTGAACGGGAAAAGCAACAGTTCCCGATATACTATGTCAGCCATGCTTACCGCGGCTCCGAGGACCGGTATTCTACCATAGAGAAGTCCATCTTTGCATTGGTTGTAGCCAGCAGGTAGTTGAAGCCTTATATCCAGTCCCACCCCGTGATAGTGCGAACCTCACAGCCGATGCGTAAGGTGTTAGAAAGTAAGAACCAATCATCAAGAGTAACTGATTGGGCCAATCAGCTGGCGGACTATGGTATAGAGTTCGAGCCCCGAACGACCATTAAAGCGCAAGCTCTTGCCGACTTCATCTCCGAAATGACGGGGTCTTTAGAAGAAATTTCCGTGGATGAGAATTGGAAACTTTACGTGGATGGGTCGTCAACTCGAAATAGCGCTGGTGCCGGACTCCTGATCATATCTCCTCATGGGGCTAGATTCGAACATGCAGTCAAGTTCGACTTCGTAGCTACCAACAATGAAGCTGAGTACGAAGCATTGCTCCTTGGACTAGGAATATGCCTCGCCTCCGGTGCCAAGAAGGTCATGGCCAACACCGACTCGCAGCTGATAGCTAGTCAGGTAAACGGAGAGTTTGAAGCCAAAGATGATGGAATGAAGATGTACCTAACTAAAGTCAAGGAGGCTATGTCTAAATTTGATAGTGTCGTCGTAAAACATGATCCGAGATCGGAAAACGCACAGGCCGACGCCTTGTCCAGGCTTGCTAGCTCGGCAATCAGCAATGAACCCCGACACATAGTTTGGGAAGTCCTGCCTTGTCCTAGTATCAATGCCTTTGTGGGAGGAGTCAATCGAACTGATTCTTGGATGGATCCTTACATCTCCCTGCTCCGAGATGGGCAAATGCCTGAAGATCCTGAGGAAGGGCCAATCCTTGTCAGGAAAGCGAAATACTTTGAATGGTACGAGGGAGCACTGTACAAGAAGTCTTACACTCATCCCTTACTGAAGTGTGTGACTCCAACCGAGGGGGATTACATCTTAAGAGAAATTCATGAAGGAGCCTGCGGAATCCACCAAGGAATTCGAACTCTCGTGGGAAAGGTCTTGAGAAGTGGGTATTATTGGCCGAGTATAAAAGCCGATGCAGAGAAGTTAGTGCGAACTTGTGAAAAATGCCAATTCTTCGGTGAAGTACCCCGTCGACCTTCTAACTACCTATCCCCCATGCAATCCATTCTGCCTTTCGATAGATGGGGGATCGACTTACTTGGCCCCTTCCCTCCAGTGAGTGGAGAACGACGGTTCGTACTGGTTGCCATTGATTATTTCACTAAGTATGTGGAGGCCGAGGCCTTGAGCTCTATCACGGATAAACAAGTTTGCCAGTTTCTCTGGAGGAATATCATTACCCGTTACGGGGTACCTCAAGTCATCATCTCCGATAATGGTAAGCAATTCAACAGTGCCGCCATAAGAGAATACTGCGCTCGCTTCAACATCGACACCCGATTCTCTTCGATCTCCCGCCCTCAAACAAATGGGCAGGTAGAAGCAGAAAACAAAATTATACTTAAAGGTATAAAGAAGAAACTGGAAGGGAGCCGCGGTAATTGGGTGGAGGAGCTGCCAGGAATTTTGTGGGCTAGCCGCACCACTGTCAAGGAGGCCACAGGCCATACACCTTTTTCTCTAGTATACGGCACAGAAGCTGTCCTCCCGGTCGAAGTAGGGATACCGTCCACCAGAGTAACCTACTATGACCAATACAAGAATGATGAAGACAAACCAATCAACTTAGACCTCTTACCTGAAATTAGAGGCAATGCATTCTTAAAGTCCGTAGCCCAGAAACAGAGAATAACGAGGCAATTCAACAAACTTGTGAAACCACGGCAGTTTCAAGTGGGAGACCTTGTTCTGAGGAAGGTAGAAGCTACGGGCAAAATAGTGGAGAAAGGTAAACTTGGAAAAAATTGGGACGGACCATTCAAAGTCACGCGCGTTGTGAGACCGGGGATTTACGAATTAGAAGAAGATGGCAAAGCACTGCCAAGGCCATGGAACTCTGACCATTTGAAGAAATTTTATGTTTAGCCCACCAAGTGTACTACGAACTGGGGGCATATAGTATCGGCATGTGTTTTTATTTAAGTTTGCAATTGAAGTTATTTAGAGTTTGCAGTTAAAGTTCGCATTACACACGGCGGACAAATTTTCAAAACATGTAACGATTCAGATCAATTATGAATTTGAATTTACTATGATGGTTGCGTAGCCGGCCTGATCGGCAAATGTTGTCAATTCAATTTATTAAAGCATGATTCATACTCTTAGCCGGCCTTACCGGCAACGAAAGTTCAAACGAAATGAAATGTTCGGACACCTTATAAAGGTGCCATTTTAAGTGTTCGGACACCTTTCAAGCATATCATGTAAACATCAATATAGCAAACAATCCAGATAGTTATAGCATCAAAGTCTACAAAAGGGCCGTAGCCTTACATCGTTCAAAAGGCCGAAGCCTGATTGTTTGATAAACTAAAACGAAGAAAAGTACAATACATCATCTATCCCTCCATGAGTTCCTCCACCGTAAACAAAGGGTCCAACTCCATATCATCTTCACCAAACGCAGCCTCCATCCGGGAAACAGCTGGGGACTTGTGAACAGCTGGGGACCTATGAACAGCCGGGGACTTGGGAACAGCAGGGGTAGCTTGAACAATCTGAGGACGAGGGAGTAGAGGAACAGCAGCAATAGGAGACAACACGGGAGTGGCCGGCCTGGAAGGGATGGATATGTCGAAGTGAGCAAAGTCAAAATCCTTAAATCTAGCTTCGACTTCACTACAAAAAAATTGCAAGCCAGCGACTCAGTTTAGCGACTAAACGATTTTAGTCGGTATTTCCGACTAAAACACCGACTAAAATGTTTTAGTCGGTAATACCGACTAACAAGCGACTAAAACAGAATGGTCGCAAATTTCAGACTAACTTGCGACTTTTTATTTTAGTCGCTATTTTTCCGACCATAAATGTAGTCGCTAGTTAGTCGCCAAAAAAAAAAGAAAAAAAAAACAGAAATAAAGGTTTTATTTTGTCCGACTAAACGCCGACTAAAAGTGGGTCGTTAAGTAGTCAGAAACATCCTGATTTTGTCTATAAATACCACCCCCCCCCCCCCCCCCCCCCCGCGTCATTTTTCATTTGCACCATTTCCCTCTTCTCTCTATAATTTATCTGTTTTTCTCTTGTCATCCTTCACCACCACCCCTATTTAACTCTCCTACTTGAGTAAGAATTAAGTAGGGGTGGAGGTGGAGGGTGAGAAGTTGAAAAACTAAAAATAAACGGTCTTGAAATATTAATAAAACGATTCAATCATAATAAAAATATGGCAAATTAAAATTGAATATTGATCTTGGAGCTGCTAGACCTTTCAACTTTATCATGTTTCTCACTTGCCCCGTTCTTCTTCGTACCCATACTCGAGTTTGTTTATTTAAGTATGCGTTCGGGAAGAACGGGACAAATTGCGAAACATAAATTTAACAGTTCAATCGTATCAAAAATATGGAAAAATTTGATATTAAAGGTATGAACCACATTTGCTTATAAACATACATAAATTTGTTCCTCATTGTTGTTCACTGTATCCCTCCCCTCTCCACTCGTACATGGTTGTTGTTCACTCGTACATGGTTAATTTCAATCGGTGTACGTGTAGAGAAAAGGGTGGGATATAGTGATTAACATGAATTTATTGTATCCGACGTCTCTCTACGCGTACATGATTAATTTCAATCGGTGTACGTGTGGAGAAAGGTGTCAAATATAGTGATTAACATAAATTTAATGGTTGTTTTTAAGCAAATGAGACTTGCCCATAATTTGTTTTTCACTGTATCCCACCCTCTCCACTCGTACATGGTTAATTTCAATCGGTGTACGCGTGGAGAAGGGTGGGATATAGTGATTAACCGAAATTTAAAGGTTGCCCCAAATTTGTTCTTTACTATATCCTACCTCTTTTCATCTCGTACATGGTTAATTTCAATCGGTGTACGTGATGATAAAGGGGAAGGATGTAGTGATTTACATAAATTTAATGGTAGTATTTTGTTGTATAAAAAAATACTAATGAGCTTTTTTTTCAACATATCCTACGCTTCTTGACACGTACATGATTAATTTCACTCGGTGTATCAATCGGTGTACGTCTCAAGAAGAAGTAGGTTATGTTGATTAACATAGCTATTTTTTCACGAAAAAAATTTTAATGAGCTTTTTTTTTCGTGCCGTTTTGTTCTTCACTATATCCTACCTCTATTCAACTCGTACATGGTTAATTTCTATCGGTGTACGAGATGATATAGGGGTAGGATGTAGTGATTTACATAAATTTAATGGTAGTATTTTGTTGTATAAAAAAATACTAATGAGCTTTTTTTTCAATATATCCTACGCTTCTTGACAAGTACATAATTAATTTCACTCGGTGTATCAATCGGTGTACGTGTCAAGAAGTAGTGGGTTATGTTGATTAACATAGCTATTTTTTCACGAAAAAAATTTTAATGAGCTTTTTTTTTCGTGCCGTTTTGTTGTAATAATTATCAGGTTTTAATCGAAATATATGTTCTTCTTACTTATTGTCCTGTATGTTTACTATAAAAATGTGTTAGAAACGCTTAAAATATGTTTCTCAAAAGTGTAGATAATGAGCAACGTATTATTTTACTTATATTTGCTACTGAAAAAGAATAATTTTTGATTTGCAAGGCGTTGGTTTGCCCGATAGTGGTACTTACGGCCTATTCTACTACCTCTAGTTCATCATTGGGTGGCTCCCATTTGTTTTACGATATGAACAATGTCAAAAAACATATAGGAACTACTAAATGGTGAATTGGAGGGAGTATTGGTTGTAAATTCCACTAATGCGCGATAGTGGTCTTACGGCCTATTCTACTACCTCTATTTCATCATTAAGTAGCTCCAATTTGTTTTACGATATGAACAATGTCAAAAAACATATAGGAGCCACTTAATGGTGAATTAGAGGGAGTATAGGTTGTAAAGTCTACTATCGTGCAGCCAACGCCATGCAATGAAAAAAATTTTCTTACTAGAATCATAATAAGTAAATTTACGATGCTTATTTTCTACATTTTTGAGAAACATACTTTTAACGTTATCAATTTTTATAGTACATACGACGAACTAAGTAAGGAAAAACACAATTTCAACTTAGTACTAATAATTTTAAAACAAAATGGCCGGAAAAAAAGCTCATTTTAATTTTTTTTTTTTTAAGTTCTACCGACTAGCTTGCGACTACAAAGTCAGTCGCCAACTAGTCGGTAAAGGGTGGTCAAATGGAAGTTATTACCTGAGTATCCGTGTCAAAAAGGGTCAAAAAGCACTTATTACCTGAATATCCGTGCTGTTAGCGACTAACGTGCGACTACTAGGCTAGTCGCCTAGTGGTCGGTAATTTCAAAATTTTAAAAAGTTAAGTGGCACATTTTTTCATGACCGACACTTTACCAACTACATATACAGTCGCAGGCTTGTCGGAATTTTGTCGCCATATGTTCAGATTTACCTATAAATACCCCTCATCGATAGTTCTTATTACATTTCATATCAATCAATTCTCTCTCTATTTCATTCTCTCAAAATTATTTAGGTATGATATTAGTATTTTACGGTTTCAATATCTCGTTGCAAGGCGTTGGTTTGCCCGATAGTGGTACTTACGGCCTATTCTACTACCTCCAATTCACCATGTAGTTCCTATTTGTTTTACGATATGAATAATGTCAAAAAACATATAGGAACTACTTGATGTGAATTGGAGGGAGTATATGCCGTATAATGTCAAAAAATTTTAATGAGCTTTTTTTCCGTGCTATTTTGTTGTAATATTTATCAGTACTTAATCGAAATATATGTTTTTCTTACTTATTATCTTGTATGTTTACTATAAAAATGTGTTAGAAACGCTTAAAATATGTTTCTCAAAATAGTAGAAAGTGAGCAACGTATTATTTTACTTATATTTGCTACCGAAAAAGAATAATTTTTGATTTGCAATGCGTTGGTTTGCGCGATAGTGGTACTTACGGCCTATTCTACTACCTCTAATTCACCATGAAGTAGTTCCTATTTGTTTTTCGATATGAACAGTGTCAAAAAACATATATATAGGAACCACTTTATGGTGAATTGAAGGGAGTATAGGTTGTAAAGTCCACTATTGCGCGATAGTGGTACTTACGGCCTATTGTACTACCTCCAATTCCCCATTTAGTAGCTTCCATTTGTTTTACGATATGAATAATGTCAAAAAACATATAGAAACTACTAAATGGTGAATTGGAGGGAGTATAGGTTGTAAATTCCACTAATGCGCGATAGTGGTACTTATGGCCTATTGTACTACCTCCAGTTCTCCATTAAGTAGCTCCCATTTGTTTTACGATATGAATAATGTCAAAAAACATATAGGAACTATTTAATGGTGAATTGGAGGGAATATACGTTGTAAAGTCCATTATTGCGTTACCAACGCCATTGCAATGAAAAAAATTTTCTTAGTAGAATCATAATAAGTAAATTTACGATGCTTATTTTCTACTATTTTGAGAAACATACTTTTAACGTTATCAATTTTTATAGTACATACGACGAACTAAGTAAGGAAAAACGCAATTTCAATTTAGTACTAATAATTGTAAATCAAAATGGCCAGAAAAAAAGCTCATTTAAATTTTTTTTTTAATTTCTACCGACCAACTGGCGACTGAAATGTGGGTCGATAACTGGTCGGTATTTTGAAATTAGGAATTTGCACGTTTTTAATTTTTTTTTTTGTTTTTAATATAGTTTACTAACGAAGTATTTTGTTGTTTTGCAGAGCAATGGACTTACGAGCTGAAAGAAGTTGGATGTACCAACGAAGTTCTAAAGGAGTTTATAATATTAGATATTTAGAAGGGGTCGAAGAATTTATACAATTTGCAAAGAAAAAAAATCCAAATGAAGTTAGATGTCCGTGTAAAAAGTGCGGTAATCGTAGAGTGTGGGTTCCAGATGTCGTAAGAGACCATCTGTTAAAGAAGGGGTTTGTTGAAAATTACTACGATTGGTACCTGCACAAATGTCACGACGGAGCACCTATTTGTACTGATTGGGCTCCGGTTGAGCCACAGCTGAACACGGTTCAAAATCCGTATGCACAAATGGTATACGATGCAGCAGCGAGTGCTTTTCCGGATACACATCATCATTTTCTACCGCATCGTGATGATGTCGTCGATAATGTACCATACTCGCCCGTTCAAAATGATGAAGAGCCGAATCCTCAATCCAGACAGTTCTTTGAAATGTTAAGGGCCGCCAACTTACCTCTGTACCCTGGCTGTGAAACGCATACTCAAATGTCGGTCATAAGAAGGATGTCTAGCCTGAAGACAGACTTTCGTATGCCAGAAAGACTTTATGATGAGTTATGTCAATTTATTATTGAGTTGTTGCCGAAAGATAATCGGATGACAACAAGTTTTTATGATACGAAGAAACAAATTTCGGCTCTTGGATTGCCGGTAGAGAAGATTGATTGTTGCGTCAATGGGTGTATGATTTATTGGGGCCCAACAGCGAGTATGAAACAGTGTGATGAGTGTGGGGTTTCAAGATGGGTATCTGATAACACTCCTAGAAAGCAGTTTCACTACTTTCCCATCGGTCCCAGGCTACAACGGTTGTATGCTTCTGCGACTACTGCCAGCCACATGAGATGGCATGCGGAGCACCGATCAGAGGATGGAGAGATGTGTCACCCCTCGGAAAGTGAGGCCTGGTTAACTTTTAACGCGACGCATCCGGGTTTTGCACGGGAGATAAGAAATGTGAGACTGGGGTTGTGTACAGATGGTTTCAATCCATTCGGCAGCTCGGGACAACAATATTCATGTTGGCCCGTAATACTAACTCCATACAATCTTCCGCCCTTGATATGCATGAAGAAACAGTACATGTTTTTAACGGTGATTGTCCCGGGCCCTAACAATCCCAAACATAAGATTGACCTGTACGTGTAGCCATTGATACACGAGCTAAAGTTGTTGTGGGAAGATGGAATCCAGACATACGACGTATCCTAGAGGCAAAACTTTCAGCTTCGTGCGGCTTTGATGTGGACAATCAACGACTTTCCAGCTTATTCGATGATGTCGGGGTGGAGTACAGCTGGCGTGCACGCTTGTCCATACTGCATGGATGAGTCCAAAGCATTTTATTTAAGACACAGTAGAAAAGTGAGTTGGTTCGACTCACACAGAAGATTTTTACAGAGTAGGCATCCCTACCGCAGAAACCGGACAATGTTCACCCGTGGAGCTGTTGAAAAAGATGATAGGCCCGACATACGCACGGGAAATGAGCTTTTAGAGGAGCTGGATCGTTTCGACTTTTTACGGGTATATGAAGACGATGCAGCTGACTTCAACGCAGAACTCAGTAAGCATTGTGTTGGATGGAAGAAGAGAAGTATTTTTTGGGATTTGTCGTACTGGAGCACAAACATGATCCGTCACAACCTTGACGTGATGCACATTGAGAAGAATTTCTTTGATAACATTTTCAACACAATAATGTGTGTGCCGGGAAAAACTAAGGATCATCTCAAGGCACGTCAAGTTTTAGCCGAGCTCGGGATCCGAGCAGAATTGCATCCAGTTGGTTCAACCATCCCCAAGGCATCATACACATTGAACAGAGAGCAAATGGTTGTCCTTCTTGAGTGGCTTAAAACTCTGAGATTTCCTGATGGGTATGTCTCACATTTAGCCAGGAACATCGACATGGCTAAACATCAGGTATTCGGGATGAAGAGTCATGATTGTCATGTGTTCATGCAACGACTGATTCCAATTGCGTTTCGAGAGTTGCTGCCAGCAAATGTATGGGCAGCTCTTACTGAAATTAGTCTGTTTTTTAGAACTCTTACTTCTCCGAGGATTTCTGCCGCAGATATGTGGAGGTAGGACGAGGAAATTACAGTGGTGCTCTGTAAGTTAGAGACGATATTTCCTCCAACGTTCTTTGATGTCATGGAACATCTGCCTGTTCATCTAGCTTACGAGGCGAGGATTGCTGGTCCGGTACAATATAGGTGGATGTATCCCTTTGAGAGGTAATTACTAATTACACGTCTAAAATATAAGTACTATTTACTTTTCTGATAACTTTTTACATGTCTTAATAATTACTCTTTGGTTGAAATTACAGGTATCTTCGACATTTAAAACTTAATGTCAAAAACAAAGCACATGTTGAAGCCTCGATCTGCAACGCATATCTTACAGAAGAAGCATCATACTTTGTCTCCCATTACTTTGAGCCAGATGTTCGATGCAGAGTTAGAGATCTTCCTAGAAACGATGACGGATGCTTTAACAACGTCAGACCGGGTGTTTTGTCCATATTCACACACCCAATCAAATTTCATGGTCGGGGTAAGGCTTTTATGATGGATGAAGTAGATCTCAAAATTGCTCAGACTTATATTCTGCGAAACTGTCCAGAGGTGAATCAATTTTATGATCAATTCGTACACTTAATCACAAAGTACGAACCTAATCTAAACGCAGAGCAAGTTGACCATGTGGTCCAAGACCAGTTTGCCTCATGGTTTAAACAGATTGTGAGTACACGTTAACCATCGTTACTTGTTGTGTAAATAATATTACGTATTTACATTGAATTATTGTTTTTATATGGAGTCCAGGGACATGTTTCTTGACGGTGTGGATAATGCCGATATTCTTAAGGACCTCGCCGAGGGACCTTTGCATAAGGCACGTCGCTATGATGTTTGTTACGTGAATGGTTATAGATTTCACACTATGTCTCATTCCTCAAAAAAGAAATCTTCTGAGAACAGCGGGGTGTGCGTGAAATCTGATGATAACATTCCAGATGAAACCGACTTTTACGGAAAGTTAGAGGATATTATTGACCTCGAGTTTCGAGCACTTCCAATGAAACGGGTCACTCTATTCAAATGTCATTGGTTTGATCAGACTACCACCGGATACGGCCATGGTACGAGAATCCATCCGCGTTACAAGCTGGTTGACGTTCATATTGGTCGATCCTATAGAAAGTACGATCCTTTTGTGCTAGCCTCTCAAGCTTCCCAAGTTTATTACTTATCTTATCCCAGTTTAAGGCAAAACATGAAAGATTGGCGAGCCGTTTGCAAAGTCAGATCAAAGCAATTCGAGGAGACTGCTTTTCAACTGGAAGAGAAATCACCGGATTTTGTGGTAAATGAAGATGTTTCTGACGCACAAGTCTAGCCGTTGCGTGATCCCGCTGGAGAACTTTTAGTCTTAGACGAAACGGTTCATGATGACGAGGAAAATGAAGACAACGACGAAGATCTTGTATTATCTGACGACGAGGATGTCGATGACGATTATGTAACCCAATAATATGGTATTAATAATTATATGTTTATTTATTTTAAATTTTACATTGGGTCGTAAGTTTTGTATATTTTAATATCGTATTTAAAATTTTATTAATTATAAAATAATAATAATAATAATAATAATATTACTAATAATAATAATAATATTAATAATAATAATAATAATAATAATATTATTACTAATATTAATACGAATAATAATAATAATAATAATAATAATAATAATAATAATAATAATAATAATAATAATAATAATAATAATAATAATAATAATAATAAAAACGAAAACAATTAAAAAACAGGCGCCAAATTCAAATCTCCGACTAACTACCAACTATATCTGAGTCGCAAGTTAGTCGTTATTTTGAATCACGTAGCTTCCTAGAGAAGCTACTCTGATTGACAGGTGCATTGGAAAGGTAAAAAAAACTTTTCAGTATACCGACTAGCCAGCGACTATACTTGAGTCGCAGGTTAGTCGGTATACTGAAAAGTTTTTCAGCTTTTACATGTTTTCTGAAAAGTTACTGCAGGTAATTAATGAAGTGGTTGAAATTTTTACCGACTATCCGCCGACTACATGTTAGTCGCAAATTAGTCGGTGAATTCAACAGTTTTTTTTGTCATTTCCAACGTCTTTTCAAATATTTACTGAGGCAATAAATAAGGGAGGTTAAACGGTTAAATTTTCGCCGACTAGCCACCGACTAATTCTGAGTCGCCAAATGGTCGGTGATATTTACGGTTTTAATCCAAACGTTTTAAATTTACCCTAATATTCACCGACTAATTATCGACTCAGGTTGAGTCGCAGGTTAGTCGGTAAGTGTTTTATATAAAAACCCTAAATAGTACGAAATTTCCGTCATTTTCATTTTGATTTTCATTCTCTTTCTCTTCCAAACGTCGTTTTCTTTCTCTCTATTTCATATTCCTATTTTCTATTTCCTTCTACTCTTTCTTTCTTTCATTTCAAAATTCCTACCATTTTGGGGTTATATTCATCTTGATTCCGACTATATTCATCTCTAAGGATTAAAGGTTAGTCTTTTTTTAAGTTTTTTTTTTCCATGAACATGATTTTACATGATTTTTGTATAATTTTACATGATTTTTTCATTAACATGATTGCACATGATTTTTACACGTTTTTTTTACATGTTTATTTCAATTGTTTATTGATTTTTTTACATGTTTATTTCGGATGCTTTATGTTGTTTTTAGGGTTTTTTTCGTTTTTTTATGATCTTGTTTATGTGTTTAGATGTTTATAATCTTGATTTTTAAGAATGTTTACATGTTTATGATCTTGTTTACATGTTTATGTTTTAGGGTTTACATGTTTCTTTTTTTATTTTTTCGAATTTTTTCAATAGCTTAATATTTTTAGGGTTTACATGAAAAATACTAGTTCATATGTTTTTAGGGTTTGCATGTTTCGTTTTTTTTTTGTTTTTTTTTGTATCATTTTTTTTTCCGAAAAATATATGTTTTTAGGTTTATATGTTATGTTTTTTTTTTATCATATGTTTATGTTTTTTAAGGTTTACATGAAATATACTTGTTCATATGTTTTTAGGGTTTACATGTTTTTTTTTTTTGGTTCATTTTTTTTTATTTTCGAAAAGTACATGTTTTTTTTATGGTTCGTTTTTTTCAATATTATTTTAGGTTTATATGTTAGGGTTTACATGAAATATACTTGTTCATATCTTTTTTTGTTTTTTTTTTCGAAAAATACATGTTTATTTCGTTTTTTACATGTTTATTTCGTTTTTTACATGTTTATTTTCGAAATTTTACATGTTTATTTTGTTTTTTAATTTTTTGGTTCATTTTTTTAAATTTTCTGAGTTTATTTTGATATTATTTTCTGTAAAAAAAATTTGTTAAATTTAGATGCCTAGAATGCGAAATAGTTTAAACCAACGCATAGACCCTCGAACCGGTCAGCCATACGACCTTGATTCGCGACCGGTTCGACAGCTTGCCCGTTCTGACCCGGGCACCCAAGCGGTTCCGCTCTCTCAACCATCTGCTGGTTTAGAGGAGCATTTTCTGCGGTCAGACTTTAGGAGGGCAGTTGGGTCTGTCGCTCCCTCTCCGGTGTCATCACGTGCTTCGCCACGTAACACACCCACACCGGAGACTGAAACAGCCCAGGGCCCGCCACGCGAGGACCCTCCACCTCCACCCCTACACCGACCACCTCCTCTTCCATGGCTGCCCAACGAGGGCACGTTTGCCACCGACACTGGCAACCAAGTATCAACGTCCATTCGTAGGACGTTTGAGGCCTACCAAGATCCTAAAGGGTGGGCTTGGAAGTACCTATCTAAGGATTCTATCGAGTTCTATTGGGATCAGTTTCAAGTAAGTATATTTACTACATTATTTCATTATTTGATTAACTTTTAATTGACTTGTTTGTTGTACTAATACTGATTGTTTTTGTCGTTTCAGAGACAATGGTCTTGGGATCCCTCTATCACCGACACGGTGCGCAAGGAGTGGTTGAAGAGGGCCAAGATCCGGTACAAGGACATGGTTCATTCTATAAGAAAAAGTTATGAAGAGAATAATGAATATATGCCCGATTGGGTGTCGGCGGAGGCTTGGGGAGAGTGGATACGGGCCTGGGCAGCTCCAGAATTCCAGGCTAGGCGGGAGCGAGGGAAAAAGAACCGTCGCCGGTGCGATCCAACGGGTGTCGCAGAAGTCACCCATACCGGCGGCTCCGTGTCGGCCCGCAGGACACGACGGATATTGGTATATACTTAACTTTTTATTAATTTAAATTTTTTAAAATTTTGTTTTTTTGTTTATTTATACATTATTTTTATTAAACCATCCACTTTGTTTTTACCGGAAAAAGAGCAGAAGCGCACGCCTTCCTCTTATGAGTTGTTTCTACGCACTCATAAGGTGAAAACAAAGGACGGGTCGCAGTGGATCAACGAGAAGTCCAAGGCCGTCAACGTAAGTGCAATTAATTATGTTCTTTTTTTAAGTACTCATGAATCATAGTAGTTAGTTTTTTTGTAACTAGTATAGCTTTTGGTAAATTAGCTGTTTTAGAATACTTTGGACATTTGATATTGGATTTTGAGGAAATGCTGGTTTGATAGCTGTTTTCGTAGTTTAGCTTTTATTTCAGGGTTATGTAATTTTTGGTTTAGTTATTTTATAGTCGAAACTCTGCCGAAATTTTTATATAATTTTATGCTTTGTTCAGGACGAGTATTTACGCCTCCATGCCGAGCTGCCTATCGATGCTTCTGATGAGGAGGAAAATGAGGCCTTCTTTCAGGCCGTCAAAAATGTCGAAGCACAGGAGTCGACGAAGAAGTCCTCCAAGGCTGTGTTTGGTCTTGGTGAAGCCGCAAAGACTTATTACTCTGATAGTGCGGCGTCACAGAGTCAAACCCAGGCCACTCCTCCCCCCGGCCTCCAGCTAGTGAACGAGAGGTTGGATGAGCTACAGCGGTCCTTGAACCAAGTATCTCAAAACATGACCTCGAACATTTCGAGGGAGGATTTTAGCGGCTAGTGGCGGAGCATCAGCGTTTGAGCGGTGAGGTACAACATCTTCTCGGCTTTATGCGCAATGTATTTGCCGAAAGAGTTTTTCCTCCTCCTCCCCCACCCGTCTGATCCTACTAATTTGATGATGATGATTTTAGTTTTATTTAAAAACAATGGGTTGTATGTCTAAACATTTATTTTTATGTTTTTTTAAGTTTGTATTTTTATTTATTTGAACATTTGCTTTATTAATTTTATTTGTGCGTTTTCATCTTTTATTACGTTTTATTATATTCGTTCGACAATTTATTTTAGTAATAAAATAATAAAATTGGTCAAATGTGGTCAACAATTGACCACATTTGACCAGTTTTATTATTTTAATATTTTAAATCTAGCGACTAGATTCCGACTATCCCTTTAGTAGGAAAGCAGTCGGAACTACCGACCAATCGCCTACTAAACTGGCGTCGGTAATTAGTCGGTATAAATAACCGCCAAGTTTTGGTACGCTTTTTCAGTCAACATAAGTTTGACTTTACCGACTATCCTCCTACCAAATATGTAGTCTCAGGTTAGTCGGTAAAAGAGGCGCCAAAATATGGTCAACATTTGAAGTTTGACTATTCCGACTAATCTCCTACTAAAACTGAGTCGAAGGTTAGTCGGTAAAATTTTAAAAAACATCTTTAAAAAAAAAAATAAAAAAAGCAAAATCTGTTTTATTTTTACAGCGACTAGTTTGCAACTAAAATTTAGTCGGTAGCAGCGACTAAGCTCCGACACAGCCAAACAGTCGGAGGTCCGACTAGCCACCTACTAAGAGACTGTTGGTAGGTACGCCGACTAAATTAGCGACCCAGTTCTCTTAGCGACCATTTTATACCGGCTATCTATATTTAGTCGGACGTTAGTCGGTATACACATATACCGACTAATTTACGACTATATCGCTTAGTTGCTAGTTTGCAATTTTTTTGTAGTGCTTCCCCCGGTAATATCTTCTCCCAAGCCTCTTGGTCAGCGGCCTCTTCATCAGCATCAGGATCATCACCCTCCAACTCCTTCATCTCTTGCTGCGTCTGACTAAGAGCCCTTTCATACTCCTCCTCAGCAGCGGCAGAGAAAGTCTCCCAGTCCGGGGTCGCCTGCAGCTTCTCATGAGCGAACTCATCCATCAGCTCGCGAACTCTTTGGCCTTGACTACAAGCATTCGCCCCCATCTTGGCCATGAACTGCCTCCCCTCATCGGTCTTCACCCAATCCTTCATAATCCTCTTCTTGAGGGAAAGCTACTTCTCCCGGACCAGCACCGCCTCCTTCAAGAACCGGCACTTCTCGTGCATTTGCTCCAAAGAATGATGAAGCCCTTTGTTCTCCCGATTCAGCGACATAATCTGATCATTTTGCATGATCAGCTTGGCATTCATCTCATGGTTCCTCTTCTTCAAATCTTCGAAGTCGGCCTGCACCACCTCAGAGCCGAGAGCAGTAGTGATTTCGAACTGCATTCGGATATTCATCTGCAAAGACATTTAACTAAGTGATTACACATCCAAGAGTTAGACTAATTAGCAGAATATCTAACGGAAGAATACCTCAGCCTGAATAGCCAACAGCTCATTGACCCTGGTCTTGGCTGGAACAGAGGCAAGTTGGGCCAAGTCTTTGTCGCTCACCAGTTGCCCCATTGCCTTCCTCCACCTAACCCTCAGCTCCTTGGGAGTTAGCTCGGAGAATGTCTGATCAGAACCGAACACAACCCCGGTGTCTCGGCGGGTAATCTCGTACTCGGCCTCCTCCAAGGGTACTTCCTCCACACTCCGCTCCTCGGATTCCTCGATAGCCTTCCCCTTGCCCTTGTCTGCTTTCGGCGGGAGCCTTCGCCTTTTGGGAGCTTGGGAAGAAGGCGAGCTCGTGTTGGCCGCCCCGCTGAATGCCGGCTCAACAGACTCCTCTGGAGCCTCTTGTTTCTTTGATTCTGCAAAGAATTGAAGTTAAGAAACAGAAAGTGAAGTATTGTATAATCAAATCATGTTACCTTGGGAGGAGGAGGGAGAGACGTCTTTCCAGCTTGCGCCTTCTTTCGGCGCGACTCGGCCATCATTTGAGCAAATCCTAATGCGTCCATATTCTCCGGGTACTTCCTCTCCAACTCTTTGAATGCTACAACTGCAATGCCGAAGTAAGAATCAAGGACCGAATACAAGAGAAATAAAAGTAAAATATAGCAACTCACCCTTATGATATTTCGGACTAAGTCCTAAGGCTGACAAAAGCAACTCATTTTGGAGATGTGTTCGGGTAACGTGAAAGTTATTCTGTACAAAGGTTGGTTTAAAACTTCCTAACTCTACATCTTTGGTGGCATGCTTTATAATTAAAAAATCCTCAAAGTCACATTGAGGCACATTATTGTTCATCTGAAGATTTGGCTGTTCGTCATGGCTCGTCTTGATTGACCACGGCTCGGGACTATATAAAAACACGAAGTCGTTCTTGAAACACATCATGCTATCCTTCAACTTGTCAACTACTAAAAATCCTGTTCTGTGTTGAAAAGATACCCACCTGGGACCCTGTCTCGACGAACATAACCTCAGCCTAAAGATATACCTAAAGGCCGTCAAAGACGGCGCTACTCCTATAGCTGTACAAATCATGATGAAAGCAACTATACATCCCCAGCCATTGGGGTACAACTCGGACACTGTAAGATTGTACGCATTGAGCACCTCTACTGCAAAGGGATGAAGAGGGAACCTCAAGCCCGTCTCCATCGAATCCTTATACGTGTCGATGCACCCTTCGGGCACATCCTTCACGCAATCGTGCTTCCCCGGCTTCACCAACGAATATTGATCCGGCAATGCCCAGCTCTTCTTGAGGGAGGATAATTTGTTATCCAAAGTCGAAATCCAAGAAGGCCTTAGAAAGTAGTTAGTAGGGCCCCCTTCTAACACATGTTTCGGCCCCCTGTAACGTGGGTTCTGACCCATATCAATATTCTTCCCTGTGAAAGTTGGAACCAAATCTACTGCAGCAGACGGGTACGGCCTGTAGGAGGGGGGAACGACCGTTATACCCTCTAGATGAGATGCACTAACATCAATTTTCCCCGGAGGTAAAGCCACAGTCGGCTCCCAAGGGAAGGGAAGCAAGGTCTCCGGGTAACTAAGGGGCGAGTCGACACAAGATTCGTTTATATCATATTCGGTCACATAATTATACTTGGTCAAGAAATCAATTTCTACATCACTATCGTCAAAATTAAAATAGGAAAAAGTGTAATCGGCCATTATTTTTATACAAAGCCGGAGTAGAAGACGTACCTGGAAGCTACGTGATGTGAAAGCTCGATTGGAAACTTGAATGAATTTTTTGGAAAAAGCTTGGGAAATACTTAAGAGAAATCTTAGGAAAGGAAAGATGGAAATGAGAAAATAAACTTAAGTATGGTATTTATAAGAGGAAAAGAGAATTTGGAATGTTGGGGCGCCAATCTCAAGGCCCCAACGGCTACATTCCAACGGCTACATTCTAACGGCTACATCACAACGGCCACTTTGCAACGGCCCTCCAACGGTTATATGGCAGCGGCTCTAACGGCTATAATGCAACGATTACCCTGACTACTCTCAGTACAACCTATTTGGCATCCGCCTAACCTGGTAGATACGACACGATTCAGCATTCGCCTAACACGGCAAATACGAACTCGACTCCGGAGGGGATGGACTCCCTAGGAGAAAATTACCACGACCTATTACTAGATTCCCCAAAAAAGGGATGGACTCCCTAAAGGGTCAGAATCACTTTGATGCTCCCCGAAGCACGTATTCGGACACCTCTAAGTGCCTCATCAACGTTTGTGTTCGGACACTTATAGGAGCCCCCTTAATGAGAGTCCGAATCAATTCTAGATGCCTTCTGATGCATGTGTTCGGACACCTCTAGGTCCCCCCTTGACATATGTATTCGGACACCTCTTGGTGCTTCCTCAATGCATGTATTCGGACGTCCCGTGGTTTTGTCTAAAAACATACGTTCAAAATATTCTAAGTGTCCTAAAAATGCATGTATTCGGACTCCAAGAGAGGTCCTCTGAATTGTACGTATTCGAACCCCAAGAGATCTCCAAAGGTGCGCGTATTCGGCACCCTGCATGAATTCGGACCCCGAGAGGTCCTCTGAATTGTATGTATTCGGACCCCGAGAGGTCTCCAAAGGTGCGCGAATTCGGCACCCTGCATGTATTCGGACCCCGAGAGGTCCTCTGAATTGTATGTATTCGGACCCCGAGAGGTCTCCAAAGGTGCGCGTATTCGGCACCCTGCATGTATTCGGACCCCAAGAGAGGTACTCTGAATTGTATGTATTCGGACCCCAAGAGGTCTCCAGAGGTGCGCGTATTCGGCACCCTGCATATATTCGAACCCCAAGAGAGGTTCTCTGAATTGCATGCATTCGGGCCCCAAGAGGTCTCCAAAGGTGCGCGTATTCGGCACCCTGCAAGCATTCGGACCCCAAGAGAGGTTCCCTGAAATGCATGTATTGGACCCCAAGAGGTCCCCAAAGGTGCGCATATTCGGCACCCTGCATGTATTCGGACCCCAAGAGAGGTCCTCTGAATTGAATGTATTCGGGCCCCGAGAGGTCTCCCTAAATGCCTGTGCTCGGCTCCCAAGAGACCACTTCAGGTGCACGTATTCGACACCTAGGGACGAACTCGGAACCCCCAAGGCCTCCTTCCAACATGCGCTTAAAAACACGCTAAGTATCCCATAGGTAAAGGTGCTCGGACACCGAAACGTCCTCCTTCCGGTGCATGAACTCGGCACCCCTGCGAGTATTCGGACGTTGAGGGTCCCCCTTCCCCGCATGTATTCGGACCCCCAAGGGCCTACGTGCATGCATGGATTCAGCCCCCCAATCAAGATGTGATTGACGTGACGGGGAACAGTAAAACTTCGACTATAAATAGACCAATTGCTTAGGTCATTTTCACCAACCCCACCACAAAAACTTCTAGATTTCCCTTTAAGGAAAAGAAACAAAATTCACTTTGGGGCTTAAAGAAATTCCTGAATCTTCTTTCCAAACACCCGAATACGCCAATTCTAAGAGAACTCCCCGTGGTCAAACTATCCCCTTCGCTCCACATCCTCTGGGATGGAGGTAGCTCACTGTTGGAAAGTGTGAGCTACCTCCCTCCAGAGGATGCGAAACTTGGGGAGAAACGCCACGGCTCACCTCATCAACTTCGTCCTTGGATTCTGCGATGGTAGGGGAATCCCTGTTCCTCCGAGAACGGAGGACTCCCCTACCACCGCCGGAACCCATCGGCCAAGTTGAATTCTACTCCATCCTTGCTGGTCCGCGGTCAGAAAAATCAACTTTGTCCTTGATCTCTTCGGTACGAGAGGAGACCCTTGTTCGATCGCGAACTATGTTACCCTCTTGTACCGAAGAGGTTCATGATTGAGTTGAAGTTCCCCTCAAAGGTGATTCACAGCTCGATGTATCAGCTTCGCCCTTGCATTCGTTGGTGGGAGGGAGACCAATGTTCACTCAAGAACAATGGTCTCCCCTTCCATCAACGGATTCATCGACCAAGTTGAGAATTTATCAGCGTTAGTACTCGGCCCTGCGTCAGTACTCGGCCTAGCGAACGAATATTTTCACATGACCAGCTTCCGGTCTCACATATGACCCCTAATTGTCATATATGTCTTTGAACTCTTATAATGTTCGAACTTCCCTTAAATACAAATTTATAAAAGCATTCGGACCCTTTTTAAAGGTCCCATGAGTAATCTGAACTGTTCGCGGAACTCGGCCATCATGCGTGTATTCGGCCACTATATTCGGCCATCACGCTTTGGCCAATAATGTATGAAATCAGCCATTCGTTTGTATTCGGCCATGGCTAGGCCCTCACACTGCGTTAAAAATCGCCTGAGCTTCACTTGCAAGTATTCGGCCATATATGTAAGCATCTGGCCATGTGAGCAAGTATTCGGCCATATATGTAAGCATCTGGCCATGTGAGCAAGTATTCGGCCATACGTGGAGTATTCGGCCATGCTTGCAAGTATTAGGCCAGTAGGGCATGTGTTCGGCCATGCTGGGGCTTATTACATTTAAGTTCTTTGATCGCATGTATTCGGCCGTCGCGGGTGTATATGGCCAAGCTTTGCACGTTTGCAGCCAGCTATGCACATATTCGGCCTTTATGCACGTGTTCGGCTGCCGCATGTGTATTCGGCCAAACTCTGCACGTTTCCGGCCACCGCATATGTTTGGCCAGCTGTGCATGTATCCGGCCATTATGTAAGTACTCGACTGTGGTAAAAGTAGCCGGACCCTTGATTTTCGAAGCACAAAAGTGCGCGATTTGATTGCGCGGTGAAAAATCCGCTCTAAACTCGTTTTTTACTCAGAGTAAAACGACTTCAGCGCGTGGGGCTAATGTTATTGGGTCAATTGAGCCCCAATATTTGAAGTCAAGTCAAAGGGCCATAAGGCCCAATATCCCTTAATTCATAATTATTACAAATCCAAGCCCAGCTCAAGTCGGGAATTACGAAAATGCCCTTGGGTGCTGTCTTATCAACCCTACCCATCATTATATATACCCCAAGTCAAACCTTAAAATGGTATGTTCTCTCTCCCCAAAAATTACCATTACTGTTCATATCACTATTCATCCTCGAATACTATACTGACTTGAGCGTCGGAGAGGCGTTCCGGGAAACGCCCCCGGGCAGGCTAACTCCGTTTGTTTTGCAGATTAAGTATTCGGACTTCCATTCCAATCGAAAATTCAGCCTTCCGGTCAGGGAGACTTTGACCCGATTTCTACGCAGAAACATATATATATTTTTGTAAATTTGGAAATATATATATATCTGAATAACCGAATACACTGGAACATGGAAGCCCCAAAACCGCCGGCATAAAAAACCCCGCAAGGGGAAAAAGCCATTGGAAAAGGGGGCCATGAGCCAGGCCACCGTAACAAAGCATAGGGGTGGGCTATGCAAAGGGAACACAAGCCAAAAACCAAATTCGAAACCGAGCATCAACTATCACCTTACACACCAATCCTATGATGCCCAGATCGACAAAACCACCAATACTCCCATCAAACACCAAGTCAACACCAAAAGGCCCGAAGGAGACAAAGTTGGGCTCAAAAAAGAAAAAACAACACCACAAAAACAGTTACAATATTAAGAGCAAAACATAGCTCCAACTAAAAGGTAAAACAATACAACATGATCATAATAAGAGCAACTAAAACATTCCTTGCGAGCGTACTTGAAGCGCCAACCATTCTCGAGAAGGAGACGCACCAAAATTTCAACACCTTCAAAACGGCCCCATTGGTGGAGAATTGTAAGAGAGAAGATCAAGACCCAACATTTCTTTTGCCCATATACCAACCCGAATTTTGAGGTTGTAGCAAATATTATTCAAATTTGGATTCACCCTGTCAAATTTAATCTTATTTCTTTCAAACCATATCGACCAAATCACGCATCCAAGGATTAGGTTCCAGAGTTTGCCACCCCTTCTTTTAGATATCAAGCCCCTCCAAGCTATCATGAAATCAACACAATTCATATGAAGAACACCAGATACACCCCACCAATTCAATACATGCATCCATATTTTCCATGAGAAAGAACAAGTAAAAAGGATATAGGGGTTTGTTTCAATCACATCGCATCCAAAGGGGCATATAGCAAGAGCTGGATCAAGGCCTCCTTTCTCCATGAGAATATCACCCGTTTTCAATTTATTGAGGCATGCCAACCATAGAACAATGTGAGATCTTGGGGGTATCTTGATGCTCCAAATGTACCTGGAAACAGAAGGAGGAAGAATAGGGTCAGATGATTCATAAACTTTATGCAAAATTTCCTTCACGGGGAACTTGTTTGTTTCCACCCCATGCCAAGTGACACCATCTTTTTTATTTCTCACTGGTTGTCGAAGCTCAATTATACGTAACAAATTGTCGAGATCTTCCTTTTCCCAATCATAAAGATTTCTTCTCCAACTGAAATTCCATCTCCAGACATCGTGCACCCAATCACCCATCTGTTTAATCAAGGCTTCCCTTTGGAGTGAAATAGAGAAAAGCCTTGGGAAAGAAAGCTTAAGTGGACTGGAAGGACACCATGTATCATGCCAAAAACTCGTAGAACTGCCATCACCAATATCGATCGTGGTGCCATTCTGAACAATCTCTCTTATCCTCTTAGTCTCCTCATCCATACTCATCATTTGAGCTCAGGTGCCATGTTTGATATGTGCAAAAGAATCAGAGGTGGCCTTCAGGCCCTTGATATTGTGGATTGAGATTAGAATTCTTTTCCAGAGGGAATTATCACTGCCCGAGAACCTCCACCACCACTTGAAGAGAAGGATTAAGTTTTTATACATTATGTTGCCAACCCTAAGTCCCCCCATCTCCTTTGGTAATTCAACAGAAGACCATTTCACCGCAGGAGGTTGCATAACACCCTCATTTGAGGCTCCCCAGAAAAATTTCCTCTGTAGCTTGACAATTCTCTGTGCAACTGCCTTAGGCATTTTGAAAATGCTCATAAAGTAGACTGGAAGACTGTTGAGCACACTCTTGATCAAAGTTAAACGCCCAGCTCTTGATAACAATTTAGCTTTCCACGATGAGAGTTTGTGCTCAATCTTCGATATCACGGGCTTCCAAGTCGAGATTTTATTTGTGTTTGCTCCAAGAGGTAGCCCAAGATAAGCTACTGGGCATGTTTGATGAACACATCCAATCTGGTTTGCAATATTAGTAGCCCATTCACTGTCACTGTTGCACCAGGTGATAATACTTGATTTGCTGTAATTCAACTTCAAACCTGACATAAGAGCAAAAACATCAAGTAATCTAAAATAATTAGTGACAATTGCATCATTTCTTGGAACAAATATGATTGTATCATCAGCAAACTACAAGTGTTTGAGGCGGATCTGGTCTTTTTCAATTGAGACTCCCTGAATCAAACTTGCACTTTCAGCCTTTTGGAGAAGACAAACCAAAGCCTCACTGACAAGAATGAATAAATAGGGTGATAGTGGATCACCCTGTCTAAGCCCTTTACCCATTTTAACCGGCTTTAGAGGAGACCCATTTAAAAGGATTGAAATAGTTGCTGAGCTTACACAATTCATAATCCAACCCACCCATTTTCTACCAAAACCCAATTTGATCATCACTTGTTTGAGAAAGGACCATTTCACCGAGTCATAGGCCTTTTGAAAATCTAATTTCAGCAGAGCACCTGGAATTTTCCTTTTTTTCAGCCAGCCAATCGCCTCATTAGCCACCAAGACTCCATCGAGGATCTGTCTGTCTAATACGAACGCACTCTGGGATTCGTGAATGATATGTCCAATGACCTGCTTCAATCTCATGGATAACAATTTTGCAATTATTTTGTATAAGGCCCCCACCATACTAATCGGACGATAATCATCAATGGAGCTAGAGTTTGCCTTCTTTGGGATTAAAGTGACCCATGTGATGTTTATCGCTTTTGCCGCATCCCCTGTCTCTAAAAAGTGTACTACAAATTGGAAGATCTCCTCTTTCACCTCCTCCCACATCTCTCTTATGAAGTTAAAATTAAAACCATCGAATCCCGGGGCTTTATCCGTGCCACAAGCCCAAACTGCAGCCTTCACCTCATCTCTTGTTGGGATGACTTCAAGGAAATTCATATGATCTTCAGACAATGTTGGATGATCCCCAAAGTCGAAGTCAAGGTCTGGGGAATCATCTTTTGAAAAATGTTGCTCAAAGTAACTCACAATTTCCTTCTTCAACTTTTGCACACCCGAAACGAGTCTCCCATTGATCACCAAAGTTGTTATCTCATTCTTCTTCCTTTTGATCATTGTGTAGGCATGAAAGAATTTTGTATTATGATCTTTGACGCTGAAACCGTAAGATCTAGCTTTTTGCCTCCACATTCTCTCACGCCTTATGGTCCATGCTTGTGATGTGCTCGATTTAGATCACATTTATAGCCTCACTTTGGTGTCTTATCTCGGTGTTTTTATATTGTTTTATGCTCTATACACTCGATTTTACCTTGATCTTGTCTCCATGGTGTTTAGAGATCATTTCAGGTGTTTTCGGGAGATTTTGAGGTGATTCGGGTCGAGTTCGAGACTTAGACATCAAAGTCGAAGATAATGCACGCATTTCGAGGTGTTCTCATGTGTTTCGGGTCATCCCTGGAGATATCAAGAAGATCGGAGCTCGTTTCGAGGCGTTTCGGGTTAGTTTGAGGCTTAAACGCCAAAGTCGAAGGAGTGGCACGCGTTTCGAGGCTCCCACATGTGTTTCGGGTCATCCCCGAAGATATCAAGAAGATCGGAGCTCGTTTCGAGGCATTTCGGGTTAGTTTGAGGTTTAAACGCCAAAGTCGAAGGAGTGGCACGCGTTTCGAGGCTCCCACAAGTGTTTCGGGTCATCCCCGAAAGTATCGCAAAGATCGGAGATCGTTTGAAGGTGGTTTGAAGCTTCATAGTGGCCTTCGATCGGGTCCACATTCGGTCGAAGCTCGAGTCCATTCGGTCAAAGGGACCATGCCATACCCAAGTTCATAGCTCAAACTCTCTGGAAATACCGAATCGAAGTCCATTCGGTCGAATAGGGCTCATTCGGTCGAATTTCTTAGAGCATTCGGTCGAATCTATGATGCTGGCCATAAGACAATTCCTTCACAGCTCCATTCGGGCGAAATGACCCAGATTCGGTCGAATCTGAGGCCATTCGGTCGAATTTACTGCTCCTTCGGTCGAATCTAAGCTGCAGCCTGCGATTTGCGATTTTCTTTAAAGCTTTCCACGTAGGATCTTTTTAGGGCTTTCTTCCCCAACTTTTGTAGGCTATATAAGGGCACTCTTAGGGTCTTAAACCCTATGCTTTGATAGAGAGAATCTCCCTCTACTTTATTGAACATCATTTATTGCTTTTCTTCAATTCCAAACCCTAGAATTAGATTTTTATGCTTTCATTTACATTTCAAGCATTGTAATTTCAATTCCTTTCATTCTAGCACTTTGGTTTATGTAAGTTTATCTTTCCTTTACTCTTTATTGCTTTCATTTACCTTTCATTCATGTCATTTAATGTTTTGTTCTTCTTAAGTTTGATATTTGCTTTGAATCTTGTTATATTGCTTTCAAAACTTGTTCTTGCTTTGGTTATTGCTCCCTAGAGTAGTTGATAGTTAGTTTTCTTGCTTTGCCTTTCACTTTTGTTGATTTCTCTCTTGCCCTAATGTTTACATTCATGTTTTCTTTCTTGTTCTTTGTTGATTTCATTCCAAACATGCTAGAGTAGATTTCTTAGGGGTTTTGGTTTGGTGAAACCCTAGGTTTGGTGAATGTTGTTCATATGCTAGATTAGGGTTGAGGTTGTTTTGGTTTGAATGATTGATATTCGATACATATCTTGTCCTGCCACTCCCTTGTGAGACATAGGGCGATTATGGGTCGTTCGTATTGACTATATGTCATCAACTTCCCCATGTCATCTTGAGTGTCTCTATTGAGCCATGCTCAATCTCCCTTGACTTAGCTTTGTATGAGAACATAGTATCGACCTAGGGTGAATCCTCACCAACCCCGTTTGTTTCTTATCGTTATCTTAATCTTGTTTATCGCTTTCCTTAGTTTAGTTCACAAACACCCAATATCATACACACACTCTTTCCATCTATACTTAGCACATCATCTTTCTTAGCCCTTGTTCCTTGTGGTTCGATCCCCAAACTTACCTCTATACTCGCTATAGTTGTAACTAGGGTGTTTATAAATGTGTTTGATTAACCAAGGTTCTTAGCGTAAACGACGCGTTAAAAACCGGTTATCAAAATGGCGCCGTTGCCGGGGAACAAGGCGTTTTAGTTAGCTTTTGTGCTTGTGTAGTCCATTTTACTGCTTTATTTAGTTTTTGTTTAAATAATTCTTGCTTGTCAGTGCTTACGCTTGGTTTCTAGTGTTGTTTGCATGAGCTATAGCACACGGAGATCACAGCTACAACTTGTTCCATACAATCCAGAGATTCAAAGGGTCACTAGACGATCTCCTCCTCCTACTCCACGTCAATCGTCTAGGCCCAATCCACCTCCTCCAATGGCCGAAAATCAACCTTTATTTGGGCAATTTGGGACCCCGGGCTCAAGAGAGTTTCAAGAGGCCGTGGTACTACCTAATGCCCCACCGAACTTCCGCATAGACCCACAAAACACAAGAATGGTGAAGGAAAACCCATTTTGCGGGCTAAGAAACGAATGTCCTCTCATACACTTGGAGGCATTCACGGAGAATTGTAGGTTCATACCTCAATGCCCTAACCACCCCGATTACATCAAGTTGTGCCTCTTTTCGGTTAGTCTAGCGGGGGACGCCAAGGATTGGTACAAATGTCTAGAGCCCAACTCCATCACTACTTGGGAGCAATTGAGAACGGCGTTCCTTGAAAGGTTCTATCCTACAAACCGCACGCAAGATTGGCGCAAAAAGATCGCGTCATTCACACAAGAGGATGATGAGAGCCTATGTGCCGCTTGGACTAGATTTAAGGGTATGCTCCGAGCTTGCCCCCATCATGAATATGGGGAGAACCATTTGAATACCTTCTTCTACGACGGGCTCGATGATTCGACTAAGGCACTACTAGACTCCGCGGTCGGTGGGCAACTCTCAAAAATCCCATGCGACCGTGTGAAGGGTATGATCGAAGAGGTTGCCAAGAATAGCACTTGGGGTGGTGCAAGGGGGGGTAAGCAACAAAGGGGCGTGGTCAATGGTGCAAGCCTTGATTCGATTGGTGCAAAAATTGAAGCCATGATGGATAAGAAATTGTCCGAGCTTAAACTAGCCCAAGCAAGCTCCAATGTCTCCGCCGCTAATGAAGCGAAACGTTTCTCATGCCGAATTTGTGGGGGTACTAATCATGATGCATCCTATTGTGGGGGAAGAAGTCCGGATCATGTGGCATCGGTTGACTATGGGTCAAGTGCTTATGAAGGGGCTCAAGCGACGAACTTTGATGTGAATGGGTTCAATCCCGAACATATAGCGGTTATGGGTTATGGGAACCAAGGTCAAGGATACTCTCATTACACCTTATTCAACAATCCGGCCTCCCGACCACCTTTCAATCCCAAAAACGGTCAAGGAAACTTCAACCAAGGCTACAACAACTACAATCAAGCCGGTGGTAGTTTTCCTAGACCCAATGGAAGCAAGCCTTACCCACAAGTGCCACGACCCAATCCCAACCAATCATACCCAACCACCCAACCAATTCCTAACCCCAATCTCAACCAAGACTTCATGACCATCCAATTGAGCACCTTAGCCCAACTCAACCAAACCTTAATCACTCAAATGGCTCAACTCCAAACCCAACAAAAGAATTTGGAGACCCAACTTGCACAATTAGCCCAACCACCTCCACCTATGCTTTTCCCATCCAATCCTCAACCTAACCCATCCACCCAACCGCCACCTCCTAACCAACCATCAAACCACCACACATGCAAGGCGATCTTCCTTAGATCGGGTTCTTCCTATCCGGGTCCAAGTGAAGTTTTGAGTGATAATTTGGGTGATGGTACTCCAATAGGTAGTGATTTACAAGAGGATGTTGAGCATGAGCTTGGGGGAGAGGAAAAAGAAGAGATTCTTGAGGAAGTTTTTGAGGAAAAGAAAGACGAGGGAGTTGAAAAGAGAGATGAAGTGAAACAAAAAGAGAAGTTGGAGCAAGAGGATAATTGGAGAGAAATGCAAGAGTGGCGTGCTCGTGAGCGTTTAAGTGGCCCACCCCTTCCTTTCCCATATAAGAAGGTGGAGAAGCAAATGCAAGCCAAATTTCTCAAGTTTCTTGAGCATATGAAGCGATTGGAAATGAAAATCCCGTTCTTGGAGGCAATGGAGCAAATGCCTCAATATGCTAAGTACTTGAAGACACTCTTGGGAAACAAAAAGAAACTTGAAAGTGAGGTTGTTAATTTATCGGAGCAAGTAAGTGCCATTGTTCAAGGCACTTGGGCAAAGAAAGAAAAGGCTAGAGGACCCTTTGTATTACCCGTTACTCTTGGGAACAAAAAGCCCAAGGGAGCACTTGCCGATTTGGGGGCCTCTATTAGCCTAATGCCAATGAGTATTGCTAAGCACCTTCCTTTCAAGCTTACACCATCCAAGAAATCCATCCAACTTGCCGACCGGAGCATTAAAGTGCCATGTGGGGAGTTTGAGGATCTTCCAATCCAAGTGGGAAGCGTTGTTGTCCCATGTGATTTTGTTGTTCTAGACATGGTGGAAGACCCCTACACTCCCCTCATTCTTGGGAGAGATGCTTTGAAGAGCTTGGGTGCCCTTATTGATTGTGAAGCCGAAACTATTACTATAAGGGTAGCCGATGAGCAAGCGATTTTTGGGTTTGCTAAGTCTTCAAAAGAGCCCATGGTCGAGCAACTTTTCTCTCTAGATGTGGTTGATGATACCCAAGGTGATAAGGTTGGAGGGCTTGATGCTCTTGATGCCCAATTGTTTGATGATGAGATGATGGATGATGAGGTTCTTTCTTGTGACGAGGTGAAGTATGATGAGATGAAGAAGAGGTTTGATGATGATGAGAAGGAGAAGGAGCTAGTTCTTGTACATGCTCCAAATGATGAAGAGGTTGAAGGCATTGACAAGCAACCCCGCAAGAGGAAGCGGGTAAGAAAAAGAGAAAGAAAAATGTTCCACAAAAAGAAGATGGCTCCACCTAAGCTTGGGGGAGCCCCATGTTTGAGCTTTCATCCCGATGACCCCGGTTCTACATTGCTTACTTCCTCCACCATTGCAAGCTGGAGAGTTTTGGGTCACCATGTTCGAGGTGATGGTGATGCTAGGAGTGAGTCCGCTCCTAGCTCAGGTATGGTTTCTTTCCCTAGCTTTTCATTGGTTTGAGCTGGTGGTTAGCTGTTGCGTCGAACTTAACGACGTTAAACAAAAGTACTTGCGGGAGATAACCCGGTGTTTGTTGTTTCATGATGTTTGCCTTGTGTTCTCTTTAGTTCCAATAATGCCTATCTTTCGATCTTTTGGTTTTTCTTTCGCCTTCCCCATCGCCGAGACGGCTTTCGAGCTAGCTTGGGGGAGGATGCGCTTACGCTTTCAAAATTCCGAAAGATTTGCACTATTGTAACTATTGCTTAGTTTTTCTTTTAGTTTTTCGCATGTTTAGTTTGTTTAGTTTTTGTCTTATTTAGTTTGTATAGTTTCATGTTTAGGTTGTATAGTCGTGTTTTATCCTTGCTTTCAATAAATGGTTGAGTTATGAGTCTTACATGCAAGCTTCTGTTGTGCACATTTCACGTCCTTATGCAAACTCGTATTTCCTTAGCCTTGTGCCTGTTTTGGGACCTAGAGTTCGACTTTTTCCACATAGCTTGGGGGAATTGGGGTTTGCTTGGTTTGTGGCTTGGTTGTCTACCTCTAGAGGCGCATTTCGACTAGCCGTAAGGATTGAGCCTTCTTGGACTCCTTGCGAGTTCCATTCATTGTGAGTGCTAGTTAGGGGATCTAAGTATTGTGTCGGTTCTTCTCCAGCATAGTCGACTTTTCTTGAGACCAGGGATGATAACACGTTCGCTAGAATTGAGCTACATAGCCAAATAGCCTACCTTGAACGCAATTGACTTTAGGATGAGCCAAGTTTTTGCCTTTTCCTTTTTCTTTTGTAACCACATTATTTAGCCTCCACATGAGCCAAATATTCCCTCTTTTTACCTAGAGGATAGCTTTGTGATGGTGGGGTTGTTGTGTGTTACATTGATGAGTAGGTTGTTGGTTATGATATTATGGTTGTTGGTTTTCATGACTCTATCCATTTCGTGTCAAGCTCTTATTATTTTTCTCCCATTTCCTCTAGTGCTTTCATTATTATTATTCATACATACTCTATGTTTGAGGAGACCTTTCTCTTGTTTTCATCGAGATTTTATACACATCATATTCATGTGAGTGAGAAGGTCGATGTTTAATTGGGAGATGAGTTTGGAGACACTTGTGCTTATGAGATTTCATGTTTTTGGTGTTTTATGATAGAGATCATTGTGCTTTGATGAGTTATTTGGGTTATTTATGGTGTTTGGATATAGTGTTCATTGGTTTGTCATGAGATGTTTGTGGGTTATTTGTTTAGGGTCACTTGCTATCCTCTACTTAGCTCCACATTCCCAAATGTATCCCCCCTTAACCCTAAGCCAACATTACAACCCTTGTGCTAACCTGTTCGACTTGGTCCGATTAGTTTGTTCTGTGCTGGAGTAAGATAAGACACAATCCCCATGATTCTCCCCTATTAGGTGTTTGATTCCCGACTCATCTTTAGTCGGAAGTTTATGAGCGAAACACGAACCATAATCAAACACATGAGCGTAATTGCATATTTCTCACATCTTTTGAGAAATTACCCGGGGAGTGTAGACTTGTGACCTCTTTAGGTAGTGGGTGGCATAGCCTGTGTTGTTGCTTGCCCTAGTGATCTCAAGCTTGTGGAATTTGTCGTTCTCTTTGGTATTGCGCTCTATTGAGACCATTGTACTTGCACACCTATGGCTAGGGAAGAGTTTTGCCCATGCACATGCTTGTATTGTTTTGTTCTCCGCTCACCATGTTTGTTTGCTTTGGATTTGTGGGTCTCCTTCTGAAAACCCTCACGAGACCTAACTCGTCCTCTTTGGGAGACCTTGAGGTTTAAAGGGCTTGTCGTACGTGCTAAGTGCGACCGTGATTCCTACGAAAGTGAGTCTTAGGTTTTATTGCTTTCTTAGTTTAGTTTTGTTTTGCTTTTGTAGTTAGCTTGTTTGTCGGTTGCCCATGTGCTTCCATGTTGTTCCTACCTAGTCTCTTTGCTAGGGTCTAGCAAAGGTTAAGCTTGGGGGTGTTGATGTGCTCGATTTAGAGCACATTTATAGCCTCACTTTGGTGTCTTATCTCGGTGTTTTTATATTGTTTTATGCTCTATACACTCGATTTTACCTTGATCTTGTCTCCATGGTGTTTAGAGATCATTTCAGGTGTTTTCGGGAGATTTCGAGGTGATTCGGGTCGAGTTCGAGGCTTAGACATCAAAGTCGAAGATAATGCACGCATTCCGAGGTGTTCTCATGTGTTTCGGGTCATCCCCGGAGATATCAAGAAGATCGGAGCTCGTTTCGAGGCGTTTCGGGTTAGTTTGAGGCTTAAACGCCAAAGTCGAAGGAGTGGCACGCGTTTCGAGGCTCCCACATGTGTTTCGGGTCATCCCCGAAGATATCAAGAAGATCGGAGCTCGTTTCGAGGCATTTCGGGTTAGTTTGAGGTTTAAACGCCAAAGTCGAAGGAGTGGCACGCGTTTCGAGGCTCCCACAAGTGTTTCGGGTCATCCCCGAAAGTACCGCAAAGATCGGAGATCGTTTGAACGTGGTTTGAAGCTTCATAGTGGCCTTCGGGTCCACATTCGGTCGAAGCTCGAGTCCATTCGGTCAAAGGGACCATGCCATACCCAAGTTCATAGCTCAAACTCTCTGGAAATACCGAATCGAAGTCCATTCGGTCGAATAGGGCTCATTCGGTCGAATTTCTTAGAGCATTCGGTCGAATCTATGATGCTGGCCATAAGACAATTCCTTCACAGCTCCATTTGGGCGAAATGACCCAGATTCGGTCGAATCTGAGGCCATTCGGTCGAATTTACTGCTCCTTCGGTCGAATCTAAGCTGCAGCCTGCGATTTGCGATTTTCTTTAAAGCTTTCCACGTAGGATCTTTTTAGGGCTTTCTTCCCCAACTTTTGTAGGCTATATAAGGGCACTCTTAGGGTCTTAAACCCTATGCTTTGATAGAGAGAATCTCCCTCTACTTTATTGAACATCATTTATTGCTTTTCTTCAATTCCAAACCCTAGAATTAGATTTTTATGCTTTCATTTACATTTCAAGCATTGTAATTTCAATTCCTTTCATTCTAGCACTTTGGTTTATGTAAGTTTATCTTTCCTTTACTCTTTATTGCTTTCATTTACCTTTCATTCATGTCATTTAATGTTTTGTTCTTCTTAAGTTTGATATTTGCTTTGAATCTTGTTATATTGCTTTCAAAACTTGTTCTTGCTTTGGTTATTGCTCCCTAGAGTAGTTGATAGTTAGTTTTCTTGCTTTGCCTTTCACTTTTGTTGATTTCTCTCTTGCCCTAATGTTTACATTCATGTTTTCTTTCTTGTTCTTTGTTGATTTCATTCCAAACATGCTAGAGTAGATTTCTTAGGGGTTTTGGTTTGGTGAAACCCTAGGTTTGGTGAATGTTGTTCATATGCTAGATTAGGGTTGAGGTTGCGTGTAGGGGTGGCAAACAGATCAGGTTGGGTCATTTTCAGGTTCGGGTCATATATAAATGGGTCACTAGAGCATTGACCCGAACCTGACTTATTTAACCTGCTAATAACTCATTTATCCATTCACAATTCATAACAAAAATACATTAAAGTTTAACATAATTAGTTTCTACAAATCATCAAAAGTATTCGAGATATGTATTCTTCTTCTTCAACTTTAATCTTCATTACCGTCCCACAAAGGTCATGAAATTGACTTCAACTTTAAATCTTCTTCCGAGTCAACTTCAACATGTTACTGGAACAGAATGAAAACAGAAAAATGAAAACAACAAATAAACAAAACAGAATAAGGTTCAGTGGCAATGGAACATGAAGTTGACTGGAACATGAAACAAAAAAAGAAAACATTAAAATGGAGGAGCAAACTGAAACATGAAACAAAATTGAACATGAAACAAAGAATGAACAAAATCAAACACAGCAAACAAAGAATGGAACGCAAAGAATGAACAAAGAAACGAACACATCAAACGAGGTGTTTGAATCGAACACAGAAAACACGATAAAATGGAGCGCAAAAAAAAAAGAAAAATCTAGCACAAAACACTGAAACAGAATGAATCGAATATAACAAATAAACTAAACAGAATGAGGGAAACAAAATCAAACACAGCAAATGAATCGAACACAACAAATATAAAAAAATCGAACAGGTGTTTGAATGTTAAAAAGAAAAATTTCTTACCTTGGATTTTGGCATTGTAGAAGATCTGAGGTAGATAGGGTTAGGTAAGGGAGAATGGGAGCGCCGCAGGTGAGGAAGGGTTAGGGTTTTTTTTTTCAGTTTTTAAATGTTACAAATGAGGAAGGGTTTTTTAATGAAGAAGATTTGAGGTGTAGTAGATACTAGATAGGGTTAGGGAATGTGCCGCAGGTTAGAAAGCATATTTATATTAAAAGGCCAAAATAGCCGGTTAGGGTTTTTTAATGGGCTTGGACTTGGGGTCTTTTTTTAAAGATATGTATATTTGTTTAGAAATATTCATGGATTAATATTGGGTAATATGGGTCGACCTGACCTGATTGACCCATTTAATAAATTGGTTAAACAGGTATTTTTCGGGTTTGAAAATTCAACCTGAACCTAACCCATTTAATAAACAGATCAGGTCGGGTCGACCCATTTAATTAATTGGGTCAAAAATCTAAACCCAAACCCGCTAATTTCGGGTCGGTTTCAGATCAGGTTAGCAGGTCGGGTCAGCTTTTGCCAGCCCTAATTACGGCTAAGTGACCGGTTGACACCGTTGACCATGATTTTTACCGTTGACTTTCCATTTTTTTCCTTTTTCCTTTTTTTTTTCCTTTTTTTGTTTATTTCCTTTTTTTTTTCTTTTTTTTGTTTTTTCTTTTTTTAATTCCAAATCTTCATCCCCAATCATCTTTCTCTCTCTTCCTCCTCCTTCTTCCTCATCTTCATCCTCCATTAATCCTCAAAGTCACCATTAATCTTCAACCCAATTTCTCTCCAATGTCCAAACCCTAAATTTCTTTCCACCATTAATCTCTCTTCATCACTTTCCTTACTTTGTTCTCCTCAAAGACCCAATCAAAGACCCAAATACTCAAAGACCCAATCACCCAAATTTCTCTGCAAATCAAATTAAACAAAATAACCCAGATGAAGAAATCAGAAATAATCCTAAATTTAATATAAAGGTTGTATTATTTAAAGAGAAGGGTGAAGATTTGGAAAACTAAAAACCCAATTACATTCTCTACAAATCAAACTGAATAAAAACCCAGATTAAATTGATTTTTACTTTCTGGGTTTTAAATTGATTTCTTAGGGTTTTAATTTGATCGAATTCCTTTGTGGGTTTTTTTGGGTATTTGATGAATTAAAATGGGTCGTGGAAAGATTGAGATTAAGAAGATTGAAAATGCAAATAGTAGACAAGTTACATTCTCTAAACATCGTTTTGGGTCGTTGAAGAAAACTCATGAACTTTCTGTACTTTGTGATACTGAAATTGCTCTTATCATCTTTTCTAGTACTGGGTTCTTTGGGGTGGCTTCTAAAAACTTGTCCAGATGGCTTAACTAAAATGGGTTGTGGAAAGATTGAGATTAAGAGAGATTAATGTGGGTTTTAATTTGATGAATTAACTAAAAACCCAGAAATTGAATTGTGGGTTTTAATTTGATGAACTAACTAAAAACCCAGAAATTAAAATGGGTTGTGGAAAGATTGAGATTAACAGAGAACAATGTGGGTTTTAATTTGATGAATTAACCAAAATCTAGAAATTAAATTGTATGATGGAAATTGAATTGGTGGAAAGTGATGAAGAGAGATTAATGGTGGAAAGAAATTTAAAGTCTGGACATTGGAGAGAAATTGGGTTGAAGATTAATGGTGACTTTGAAGATTAATGGAGGATGAAGATGATGGAGAAGGAGGAGGAAGAGAGAGAAAGATGATTGGGGATGAACATTTGGAATTAAAATAAGGAAAAACAAAAAAAAAAAGAAAAAACAAAAAAAAACTCAAAAAAAAGGAAAAAGAAAAAAAATGGAAAGTCAACGGTAAAAATCATGGTCAACGGTGTCAACCGGTCACTTGGCCGTAATGGTGGTCACTTTCAAAAGTTGGTGGCTGTAATTCATAAAAAAACTTTGTGGCTGTAATTCACAAAACGAGAAAACTTTGAGGCTGTAATTCACAAAAAACCCATATATATATATATATATATATATATATATATATATATATATATATATATATATATATATATATATATATATATATATATATATATATATATATATATATATATATATAGGATCAAATGAGAAGGGGTCTCAAAATGAGAAAGGTAAGAAGGAATTTTAGCCGTCAAGATGAAAGATCAATGGTCAAGATTCTTTTAATACTTGCACGCGGTTCAAGATGGGCTTTTCCCGAAATTTTCTTTTTCCTTGTCAAACCGGTCTGAAATTTTCTCTCTCATGCCATGTACTCATTGATTTCTTTTGTCAGTGATAAACCCATTTGATTTTCTCTCTCATGCCATTTCTTTTCTTTCTTTCTCTTTCATGTGATTTTACTCATCTTACCCACTGATTTTTGATTTTTTTGGTTACTATGTTCTTGGAAGATGATGATGGAGCATTAAATGAGGACAATATGATAATTTCACCCTTTAACGGCCATTCAAACGTTTTTTTAGCCCATATAGTTGCGGCAATTAGTTTCCCTTAACCTGGTGCTTACCATGTAGAAACGAAAACAAGATTAGTTATTACAAGAGTTTCCCTTAACCTGGTGCTTACCATGTAGAATTTCCCTCACAATGTAGATATAAATATTCTTTTTGCAATAAATAGAAAATCCAAAATAGTGTACAGTGACAAATTAATAAGAAACGTATAGGTGGTTAAAGTCGAGATCTGGACCATAGAATCATGCATTTGTACAATTTCAGTTGCAGCCACCAAATTGAGTTTAACTATTTTTTAACAATTTTAACAATCAAGTTTAACAAGCAAATTTCACTGTATATTGAATTTTTTGTGATAAAATCACAAACAAAATCGTTAAAATCGATTAAACCGTTAAAATTGTAAAATCATTCGATTTTAACAATTTTGCAAAATGGGCACTTCATACGATAATACTTAAATTTATAGAGAGAATCACAATTTCCATTATGGTGTGTTTGGGAATGGGTATTTGATTTATGATTCCTAAATTGGCCCAATTCACCTGTTTGGGAATCATGAAATTCAATTTTAGAATTTGGACCAACTCCAAGCCAATTCCTAACACTACTACAAATCATCACTTGTGCCACAATAGCAGTCGTGGCACAAGTAAGAATTTCTCATGGCTATGATGTCTAGCCACGGGAATTTTAGTTAGAGACTACCGTGGCACAAGTGATCGTGGCTAGATTGTTGCCACGGGAAAATTATGGTTGTGGCAAAAACTCTTTTTGTTGCTACGGTAGATCCTGTGGCTAATTATATTGTTTTGCCACAAGCATAACCCGTGGCTAATCATATTCTTCTGTCACATAAAGTGAATCATTGTAAATTATATTCGTCTACCAGGCGCACCACACGTGGCTACAAATCATTTATACACTAGACTCGTAAACAAGGAAATTCAACTAGTAATATGAATTTAATGTTATCAATCAGTAACATTCCTTCCACACAAATGCCTTGGGTAGGATTTGAACACAAGACCTTCAAGTTGGCATACCAACACTCCAACCACTAGGTCATATGTTATTTAGTGATAACTTAAATTATGTTATTATACTTATAAAATAACACTCCTACCACTTAGTGTATTATTATTATTATTATTATTATTATTATTATTATTATTATTATTATTATTATTATTATTATTATTAACTAGTTGAACAAAATTATTAAAAGTAAGTTAAAAAATTATAATTAATTGAAAAAAATTAGTTGCAAATTAAAAATTTATTTGGTCAACTAATGTTCCTAAATATAACAAAATGAGTTGTATGTTAGAAATATTACTCGTATTAATATATATTACTTAGATAATATTTATCAGTTATTAATATATTACGATATTATTAGTCGTATATTACTATATTATTAGTTATACCTTTTTTTTCAATTTAAAATTCCGACTTAAAATTGATTTAGTAGCAATTTAGTCGGAAATTCCGACTAACGCTTGTCAGTCGGCAAATTAGTTAGAAACTTTCAGTCGGAATTTCCGTGTTTTTGTATAGTAACTGTTAGAGATTGAAAAAAACATTTTTCATTTGTCCTTGAATTTAAGAAGATGATAAAATCTGATTTTCACTTATTAAAAAATTGGAAAAGTCTTGGAATAGGTTATAAACAACCTTTCTCTGTTTTTGTTGAAAATACATTAATCTTACCTAAAATTATTGTTTAAGGTCTAGTATGAGTATTAAATTGAATAATTGTTTATAGAAATTTTTTTCTTGTATTAAATTAAAAGACAAGGAAAAAAAATGACTTATTTCTAATAAATATAGAACTAATTAAGTTGAATGAAGATTCTGAAATTAAAGTAATTGATAAACTTTTTATTTTTTTAATTTTCTCTTAAAATATACTATCCATGGCAAGATCAAAACTTGCGAATAATTCAAATTCAGTTGTGTCTAATTTATAACACAATCACACAATAGCTATTTAATCGTGGCCTATAAGTCTTTATTTTCTATCATAAGTATTTACCCGAGACATAATTTGTGGCACACAAATTTTTTGTCAGATAAATATTTTGTTGTGATGTTTAAATAATTTATCATCTTTAAATTTGTCGGTCATAATAAGATTAAAATAATTTAGAGGAGAAATGTGAACACTAGTAGGCCGGGATTAATCCCTGTTAATCGCCTACTTCAACAAAGGTCGTCACCTTAATAATAATGGTCAATCACAAGAGTCCCTAGTGTGCACAACCCTTCTACTTGGATCACAACAAATAGAAGGATGACAACATGATTATAATATCAAACATAAATAATATTACTTGTTGGTAGCTAAACTAATCCAATAAGACAGACTGTTCAACACCCTTACGGGCTACATTTTCCTCGTAATATTAGTTGAGATATTATCGTAAATTATAGGATCATTTACCAACTACAGCCACCAAGTTTCCTCAATTTCATTTAAACAGCCTCAAACTTCGTTTTTTACCAACTATAGCCACCAATTTAGAAAATATGACATCGGCAAGCCAATCAACCCCAGCTCCACTAAATTACCGGTTAAAACCCATTTTTTTACCTTTGACCAAGCCTTATGACCGTTGACTTTAATTTTAAAAATAATCCCTGTAACTCTAATTAAATGCCTAACCCAACCATCAACTACATTTACCTTTTTACTAATTTACCACCAAAAAGCAAGCTAAAATCGCAATAACTTCCTGCAACTCGTCACTGTCAACATCATCTACATCCTCCATCAAAGGTAACTTCTTCGTTCATTCTCTTCTCTTAGGTTTTCTTTTGGTTTATGAATTTATTTGCTTTGCTCTTCCATTTTTCTCGTTTATTAATGTTGCGTCTTTTAGGGTTTGTTTTTAATTTTGCTTGATTTATTATTTTTTCTATACTTAGATGTCTAATTTTGTGAAGCTAAGGGTTAGATATGGTGGTCAATTTGTTAATGAACATAATGAGGTGTCGTATATTAATGGTTCTGTGCATGAAGGCATTGAAATTGGGATAGCTGATTTTAGGGCAAAAAAATGTTATGCAGAGGTGAGAAAGTCATTGAATTTGAAGTCCTCTTTTCAATTATGGTTTAAGGAGAAAGGTATGAAGTTAGATAAGGGTAGGAAAAGGCTGAAGGATAATGATGATGTATTTGAGGCTTTTAAAAGTACTGACGAAGATGGGTTTGTAGATTTGTATGTAGTGGGAGAGAATCCTGGGAAGGAGACCACATTAAATACAACAAATGTGGTGGAGCCTAATGTTGGTAAAAGGAGAAAGCCTTTGACCTCACCCTTATTAGATTCTTCTAGGAGACCACAAAAGGTACAACTAGATGTTGAGGTACTAGATGTAGTTAACATTAAACCCATAGCTGTTGACTATTCACAATCACCCCTTCATAAACCTTGTTCTAGGAGACCAAAACCAAGTTCTCAAAAACCACCTCAATCACCTTCAAGAAGACAGAAGCTTCCCGTGAAGAGGAAGGCAGCTAAAGCCTCCAATTCAGCCACCCATAGGAAAAGACCAACACCTCCTCCTCCACCTCCTCCTCCTTCACCACCTTCACCTCCCCAACCATCTATAAAGAAAGTGACTCCAAGAAAAAAAACCCACTAAAACGAGGACCTTCTCCAAGGACGAATATACCAGTTCTTCAACCCCAACCTTAACCTGAAGCTGCTCCACCACCTCCCTCTCAAACACCACCTCAACCCCAACCTGCACAACTAGATCCTGTAGATCCGCATATTTAACCTTCACAAGTAGATCCACCCATTCAATAAACACAGTAGATCCACCTGTTAGTGAGAGATCTAAAACTAGGGCTAATAGAGCCCTATTCATTGATGAGGATGAGTTAGCTTATGAAGAGCAGCCCCAATCAGACCTAGATTTTGATGATGATGATTTTGAGGGTGATGTTGGTGATGATTTGTTCACTGAGGATGTAGGAGAGACTGTACTTGAGAAAGTTAATAGGACAATTGGTGCAACAAATAATCCAAATGACGATGGTTCAAACATACCAGAACCTGTTGATGTGAATCAAGAGTAAGAAGATGAAGATTTGCAGTCTGAGGAGTTAGAGGAAGGTTCAAATAAGTATTCTGTCTTCAATCCTGATATTGATTTTTCAAGGAAAATTAAATTAAAAGCTGGTTTAGTTTTTCCTAATGTGAAGATTTTAAGACTTGCTGTACAGCAACATGCCATTGAGAACAAGTATATTTTTTATTCTTTGCACAACTACGCAAAGAGGTTTGATGCTTTTTGTGTAGATAGGTGTGACAAATGTGCATGGGATAAGGTTAGAGGAAAAAGAGTTAAGTGTACTTGTGACAAATTGAATTGTACATTTTATTTACATGCTAATAAGTTGAGGGGAGAGGAAAGCATGCAGATTAAGACTTGCAGGCTAGAGCATCAATGCTGGAATAAACATCAAACTAGAAAGCTTACTTCCAAGTTTTTAGCAGAAAGGTATTTAGAGGTTTGGAGGAGATATAATGAATAGGATTTAGTTAAGGGTTTACAGCACAAAATCAAAGAAGACTTTGAAATAGTTGTGGGGTATCAAAAATGTTGGTATGCTAGGGCAAGAGCCAAGGTTATGTTGTATGGAGATGGTGCTGATCAATACAAGAGAGTTTATGCCTATGATCATGCTGTTAGGAATCACAATCCTGGTAGTTCAGCACTGGTAAAGGTATTACCAGGGATTGAGAGGCCCATATTTCAAAGCATGTTTATATGTCTCAAGCTTGTACTAGATGGGTTTGTTACTGGGTGTAGGCTAATTATTGGTATGGATGGTTGTCACTTGACAGGGGCATACCCTGGTATATGCCTGACAGTAGTGGGAAAGGATGGGAACAATAATATATACCCATTGGCATGGGTAGTTGTGGATGTGGAGGATTTTCAAACATGGTCCTGGTTGACAAATCTAAAGGAATGTTAGGGCACAGTTGATGGAAAAGGCTACACATTTTTGTTTGATACAGACAGAAGGTATTTCTACCTCATGTTCATTTTTTGTACTTTCAACCATTCAATCACTCATGTTTTTATTTGTGTTTTATAGGGTCTTATAAGAGCACTTGAGGAGATTGTACCAGAGGCACACACAAGGTACTGTTGGAGACATCTATAGGGGAATTTCAAACAGAGATGGTTAGGTGAAGCCTACAAGTTTGTGTTGTAGGTAGCTGCTTAAGCAACAACTGAGGTATCTTCTGTTAGCCATTGATTTTTTGTACTGTCAATCATTCAATCATTCATGATTTGGTATTTATTGTTAGTATTTTTTCTTTGCCTGCAGACAAAATTCAAGGAAAAAATGATTGAATTGAAGGACCTGAGTGTAGAGGCTTATGATTATATGGCTTCAATACCAGCAAATGCATGGAGTAGGCATGCATTTGATTCTGATTGTAAGTCCAACATGTTATTGAACAATATGTGTGAGTCTTTCAATGCTGCTTTGAAACCTTATAGAGACAAGGTTGTGTTAACACATATGGAGTGGATTAGGAGATTTATTATGCAGAGACATCATAAGAAAAGGGAAGGGGTAAATACTATAGAGGGTGGTATTTTGCCCTATGATAAAAAGCAATTTCAATTCTCAACTAAGGTATATATGAACTGTATAGTTAGAGTAGCTAGTAGCACACTGTTTGAGGTTGATTTTAAGGAACAAACTTGTTTGGTTGATTTAAATGAGAGAACTTGTAGCTGTTTTAGGTGGCAATTGACAGGTATTCCTAGCCATCACGCATATGCTATGATAATGAACAATGGGGATTAGGGGCAATTGTGAAGAGTTCATACATGAATACTACAGCAAAGCAAGGTATGCTAAGACTTATGCTCCAGTAATCATGCCCATGCCCGGAGCTTCTGATTGGGAGAAGACCCAACACAACCAGCCAGACCCTCCACCGTACAAGAGGCTGCCAAGAAGCAAAAGGGGAATGCAAGTGCTGAACAGGCAGGAAGAGAAATTGGTAAACGAAACAGATGCTCTTTTTGCAAGCAACCAGGGCACAATAAAAGAAAGTGTACAAGCACACAACCAGCACCAACAGAGCCTAGGAAGAAGGGAGGAAGACCTCCTCTGAAGGATGATTGGGCTGTGAAGTTGAGGGAAAGAAGAGAAAAACAAAATGAAGCAGCAGCAGCAGTAGTTTTAGCAGCATCTACCCAAGCATCACAAGCATCAACTTTGATACAAGCATCTCAATCATCAAACATTTTAGATAATAATGAGTATCCTGATAGCCCTACACCAGTTTATGTCTAGGTGAAGGGTTGTAATGTATTTTATTAAAATTAATCAAGGCCATGTATTTTGTTGAAACATTTTAGACTACTATTTATTGTAAACTTCAACTGACTAACATTTTGCAAACATTATTATCCGTTAGTTTTGTTTAAAATAAGGCACAATTTATCAGTCAAAAGGTGTACTGCAGTTTCATTAACATTTTATTTCAAAAATATATTACATTTCATTTGATGCTCCCCAACATCATCATCTTCAATCATTAATCAGGCAAAAAATTTCCCCAACATCATCATCAATCAAGCAAAAAAATCCCCCGTACATACATACAGCATTGTTAGTCAACTACATACATAATATAGCATGATGCTCTACAATCAAGCAAAAAAAAGCATCATGCTAAACCTACATCCTTCACTAAAATTTACATAAAGTAGCTAGCAACCCATGACAGAGCCATCACCCCAAAGGCTGTGTTAATGACCAAACCAAACCTCTAGACACGCTGAGGATAAAGCATCTTCATCACCACCCGATCAGTAGTTGTCTTCCTCAGCTTCTTGTTAGCCAACTCAAGCTTCCTCTTCAACTAATCAACCTCCCTTTGCATTTTGGTTCTTTCATCCATAAGATGCAGTATCACCTCCTTCTGCCACTCAATCATATCCTTGTCAACCCAGCGAAAAACGTTACCACTCCTAATGTTTGAATGAGCATCGTAGTCATGACAGGCCACAAATCGTCTTCCTGGGTTTTGATGAGTTTACCCCCTTTGCACAGACACATCATAGCCACAGTAGCACTCCATGCGAGTTTCGTAATTGATTGCAGATATCGACATCTACAAACAAAACCCTAAATTGAGAAGAGAAGAAGACAATTGAACAACAAAGATGAAAAAAAACTGATCTGGAATTAAACCTAAAATGAATAGAATTAGAGAAGTTTGGAAGAACATACCTGAAATAAATGCTTGATTAATGATGAAGAAAGAGGAAGATGAGGCGTAGAAGAAAAGGAAATGTGGAGGGGGTTTAAAAAGAGGCAAATGTTTAATGGGTAGTTGGGGTTTGGGTTAAAAGTTTTAACTATGGTTCACTCCAAGGTTAAGAGATTGGTCAAAGGTGAAAAATGGGTTTCAATCGGTAATTTAGTGGAGCTGGGGTTGATTGGCTGTGTCGATGTCATATTTTCTAGTTTGGTGGCTGTAGTTGGAAAAAAACAAAATTTGAGGCTGCTTAAATGAAATTGAGGAAACTTGGTGCCTGTAGTTGGTAAATGATCCTAAATTTTTTAAGGACCAAAATTAACTATCATGAAAACTTTATAATATCCAAATTTAATTTTTTTTACTTTATAACCCTTTAAAATTTATTATTATTTCAAATTTCTACCAAAGATTATCATAGTCAGTTAATAGAATAAAAGAAAATAAAATAAAATAAAACAAGGTATAAATGATCTCAAGACAAATCGGATAACATGAGAACAAAACATTATTCATATTAATATAATTAGTTTATATTTTAATTATAAAAGTATATTTGTTAATTTATCTCAGGTAACGGATAGGAGTATAATGGACATCGAATTTACCTTGAGAAGTGCAAAAGTGTTGAATGTTATGGAAACTAGTAGTGCGGTCTTTCGAAATCTCGGTCTACAATTTTAGGTCGAAGAAGGGTTTGATAATCTAATTGTAATAACCCTTTAAAAATAAAAATTTTCTTCTAAGGTGAAAAGTATATATATAAATCGAAAATTTTGACAAAAGGCATAATTTAAAATTTAGAAGTATTATTTTTATTTCTATATTTGTTAATATTGAATTAAAAGATATAAGAGAATAAAATGAATAATACAAGAAAGATTTAAAAGTAAAATGAGATTTAAAGGAAGACTAAGAAATTGAGTTTATTTTAGATATTAATAAATAGAATAAAACTTTAAAAAAAAAAAACAAAAGAAAAAGAAAAAAAAATTAAACTAAAAATAAAAAAATCAATTTGATAAAACTCACGTGCAAAAACCAAAGGAAAGTAAAGTCTTTCTTTTTTTTTTATATATAAAACTAGAAATCAGAGAGGAGAGAGAAAACCAAAAACTAGCCATGAAAATGGCGTTCAAGAAGCACAAAAGAAGAAGAAGGAGGAAAGAAGAAAAGTGATCGGCAATTTCGTCTACCATGCATTTGAGGTAGTTATTTCAATCATCCTCTTCACCCACTCTTCATCATTTTCTATATCTTCGAAAAATTATGGGGGGAAACGAAACTAGGCTTTTAAACACCAAAAAATGAAAATTAGGGATTTTTTCACTACAAAAAAACACGGAGTTTTTCGACGGAAAAACATAGGTTTTTTCGACGCTTCTAAGCGTCGGAAAATATTTTTTCGACGCTTGTTAAAGCGTCAAAAAAATGGCGTAACAAATTTTCGACGCTTTTTTTCCGACGCTTATTTTCGTCTAAGCCATAATGTATTTCCGACGCTTTTAGCCGTAGAAAATAAGATTTGGCTCCATAAAAATAAAGTATTATTTTAACATTTTCGACGCTTTAAAGCGTCGAAAATATTTTGCTCCTTTAATCCACAATGTATTTTTTGAGATTTTAGTTGCTTTAAAGCGTCGAAAAAACTCAGTAATTTAGACGCTTTTAAGCGTCGAAAGTGCTCAGTATTATTTTAGACGCTTTAAAGTGTCGAAAATGCTTTATATTTTAGACGCTTTTAAGTGTCGAAAATGCTTCATATTTTAGACGCTTTTATACGTCTAAATAAAAATAAAGTCATAATTATCTATCATTACCCCAATATGCATTAGTATTTTCCATACTATATAAAATTCATCACACATACATAATTACCAACAAATATCATACCAAATCAATCATTTCCACAAAACTATTAGAATTCGATATTCATACACGCATATATATTCGTCGATGTAGCAAAAGACAAAATATATATTCATATACATTCGTTGAAGTTAAATACAGCAAAATATATAGTGTTAAATGTTTGTCAAAAGTTAAAGGCCTCCAATTATGTTGTCATTTTGTTGCATCATCCACTTTAGTGTCGAAACCTTGGCAAAAATGATTGATTTGGTATGATATTTGTTGGTAATTATGTATGTGTGATGAATTTTATATAGTATGGAAAATACTAATGCATATTGGGGTAATGATAGATAATTATGACTTTATTTTTATTTAGACGTATAAAAGCGTCTAAAATATGAAGACAAACACACAAATTTTAGCCAAAATACATACACACTTTGTGATTCAAGTCCAACAAATATCATCCAATTGCTTAGAAAGAGAGGGATGAGTTGTGAGTGTAAGGTTCAGAATTGGGCTCAATTTATAGGAAAAGCTTTTGGTTTAATTAAGGAAGGATTTAATTTGATTGAGGGAATTAGGTTAGAATATCTCTGATGGAGTAATTAGGGCAAAGATTAGGGTATAATAATTCCAAGGGAGTAATTAGGGTAATTATAACAACTGATTTTGAATTCAAATTTGAAAATATTTTTCAATTATTTGCTTTAATTTGATTTACTGATAATATTTTCAGAAAATATTAGAGTGAAATATTAGGGTATTACAATATTAGGGGGATGAGGAAGGCCATCGAGAATTTTCATATACACATCTTCATGTAAATCCCTGTGTAAGAAGGCATTATTTATGTCAATTTGGTGTAAAACCTAATTCTTCCAGGCTGCAATAGCAATTATGCATCTAGCAATGGTCATGCGTACCACAGGGGAAAAGGTTTCCAAAACATCCACACCATATTCTTAAGCGTAACCTTTAGCAACTAAACGAGCCTTATAGTGTTGAAGAGAACCACCGACCTTCAACTTTATTTTATAGACCCATTTGCAACCAACGGGTTTTTAGCTGGTGGGAAGAGGTACAATATCCCAAGTGTCATTCTTTTGTAATGCTTGAAGCTCAAGATCCATGTCTTGAACCCAAAGAGGATCCAAATAGCTTGCTTATAAGAAGATGGTTCTTTTCATTGAAAACGAGAATCTAAAACATTCTGATTAGAAGAGGTAAGGAATCAAAATTGACCATATGACACCAATGAGTAGTAGACCATACGTAGGGAAGGAATAGGATCATACTGTGGGGGTATTAGTAAATCATACGTAATAGGTTAAGTGGGACGTGGAGAAATATCTATGACAAAAGAAGGATGTTGCGACGAGGGAAAAGTGTCTGGAGAAGGAGAAGTAGTAGGCGAGGAGAAGGTAGAGATGGGATCATGTAGGTCTTGAGTAATGTCAGAGATAAGAGCTGGGAGAGTTGAGAGGAACAAAAGGAGGTATGAGAGAATTATTTGTGGCAGGGAAAACCACCTCATCATAAGAAGGTAATGGAGTAGATGTGGGAAGATAAAATTTAGAGAAAGAAGAGTGGGAAGAAGTGTTATAATGGAAAGGGAAATTATGTTCTTGAAAAGACACATCCCTAGAGATAATGATTTTGTTAGTGGAGGGATGATAGGTCTTATAGGCCTTTTGACCTAGAACATAACCTTTGAATATGGATGCATTAGCCCTACTATGAAACTTGAGTCTAACTTGCTTGGAAGTATTGACAAAACAGAGGCAGCCAAATGCTTTGGAATGGGCGTTGTTGGGTTTTTGGCCATATAACTTTTCATAGGGAGACAAATTATTATGCTTGATAAGGGAATGCGATTAATGATGTAAACAACAGTTTTACTACATTCATCCCAAAATCGAATAGGAAGATTGGATTGGAAAAGTAAAGCTCGCGAAACCTCCAAATGGTGGCGATGTTTACATTCGACTACCCCGTTTTGTTGAGTGGTGTCGACGAAAGACTTTTGGTGAAGAATCCCTTTGGCGAGAAAAAAAAGATAAAGCTTCACCCTCATAAAGTTCTCTAGCATTATCACTTCGAATGGTTTGTATTTGACAATGAAAGTGTGTCTCATCATTTGCATAAAAATGCATAATAGAAGAAATGGATTGATTTTTAGCTTTCATCAAGGAGATCCAAGTAGCTCTAGTATAGTCATCCACAATAGTCAAGAAATAGCTACAACCATCATAAGTAATATGTTTGTATGGGCCCCAAACATCCATATGCATTAACTGGAATGGCTTAGTTGTCTTAATGAAACAAGAGGGAAAGGATTTACTACTTTGTCTAGCTGCTGGGCATATAGTACAGAAAGAAGTATTATGCATTTTATCTCTACATCAAAGTCGGGAAACATTATGTTTTTGGAAAACCCAAGTGTTTACATGGGAACCACGATCCATGCTTAGCATGTCGACAGAGGTTTTGGCGATGATCATTCCTCCGTGACTTTGATACAAGGCTATTAATGTCTCTTCTCATGATGGTTTATTGTTTGTTGATTCTTTTGGTGCGTTAAAATTTTACGGTAGATGCTGCCGAAATTTCCGTAGAATTTTGTTGAAAGTTTTTTTCTTATAACCTCTTTAGTCAAACTTAATCTTTATTTATCTTTTTATTTTCTTTTATTTTGTTTTAAATGTAACACCCGAATTTCCTCCGTTCTCTTTCGGTTTTGGTTCCGTTCAGAGGGTTGGAAATTCAGGGGTGTTACAGGTGTTACACCTAGCCTAAGATGCTAGAGCTTGATGAGTTAATCTGATTTTGTTGATGGAGAGGAGGAAGAAGCAACACAAAGAGATGTTTGTTGAAGGTAAGGTGGTGTAGGTGGTGAGAAAGCAGCATAGTAAGTCCATGGGACAAACTACCAAGCAGCCTTTTCTTTGAAGGGTCCTAAAGGAAGCATTTCTCATTAGCAAAAATAACAGTACTGTTCATGGTAAGACATAATTTGTGAACAAATAAAAGATTAAATTGAAAATCTGGAACATACAAGACATTGGTGAGAATAATACCATCCATAAAAGCAACATCTCCATAAATATCGACCCTTTACGCTACAATCCATTTGGAATTGGTAGTTTTTGAAAGGAAATAGATTTACCTGCCAAATTAGCAGAGTGAGATGAATCTTCAAGATCCAAAGATAAGGTTTCAAAGGTAGTATACTGCTGTTGGTTTAAAAGACTCAAAAGACCATGTAACTGCTTATTAGTGATGCCAAGAACATTCTTATCAGATTTTGATTCTTCCTCTTGAACACACCCAACAAATCTTTTATGCTTAAAATCAAGAGGATGTCCATGCAACTTAAAACATCTTTCAGTACTATGACCAGCTATGTTACAATGAGAACAAAAATACATGGAATAGCGTTTAGAATCAGTACTAGTAACCGATGGTTTAGCATATCCAGTGGCTGTTTGTTTGAAGTGCTTATTGTGCGTTCGCGGTCTATCATCATGTGTCCTCTTATTACCAGTAAATGCCATAGCCTCATTAGTAGCCACATTTAATTTTGACAGTTCTTTGTGTCGCTGCTCCTGCTGTAGCATTCTATACGCAATTGAGACTGTTGGTAACTTCGGAAGCATGAGATCAGAATGTTAGTTTTAATTGGACCGTATTGCTCATCCACTTTCATTCACTTTCATTTAATTTTGACATGGTATTAGAAACTCATCAACCTTTGGCCTTATTGAAATTCGAGTACCTTTTTTGTTATGCCACAAGAGCAGCCATTGCATCCACAAACAAGAGTTGAATTTAAACTGTCAATTTCATCCAAAATGGACTTAACCTTTGTGAAATATTCAGCCATGCTCATATTAGGCTCTTGAGATAGCTTGGACAGCTCTTCATGTAGTGAGTATATTTGCGTAGAGGTGGTGGTTCCAAACCGTTCTTCCAAATCATTCCAAATTTCATGAGCATAGGAATAGTACATGACGCTTTTAGCCATTAATCGGTCTAAAGAAGCAATCAACCATCCGATCACTATTGTGTTGCATCTCTCCCAATCCTTCCTATTAGTATCATTCTCTGAGGGTTTCGGTAGTGCACCATCAATAAAGCACATCTTATTTTTTGCTATGAGGCCTATCGTCATAGATATTTTCCAATCACAGAAACCTTCGCCATAAAAAATGTTGCTAACAAGCTTCAAATTCGCAAGATCTGATGGATGCATATAGTATACGGAAGCCGCATTTTGTGTAGAGTCAGTGTGAATAGATGTTTTAGCCATTGGAAACAACTAATCGAAATCGTAAGAAAAAGCAATCAAGAAAATCAAGAAATTGAATGGAACAAGAAAGAAAATTAAGAATTAGTATGAATATATCAGATGAAGAAGAAATAAGAAGCAGATCGAGTATTCCGCACTAATACCATGTCAACAATGGTGATTCAGATTCACGAAAAGGGCGCCTTGCACTTGTAGCTATGTGAAGAAGAAGAAGAAGACAAGCATAGAATACCTTTCATTATTCAAGAAGTAATGAATGAATATTGCTAAGAGTAATGTTCTTTACATTATTTATACAAGTAACCTAGAATTTGTTGTAGCCAAGAAAATGAGGTGTCAATGCTAAAGAGAAAACGACAAAATACAACAAAACAAACTCTTCAACAGAAAATAAAGAAGAGCTGCCACGTTGCATCGTACACACGAATTTGTATATTTATCACTAAGATACCTAGATTGCTGGATACTTTTCTTCAAATTGTATGCAATTTCAGATTTGAACTTTGCTTTCTTTTTGACTTTTGACATAAAGGCAATCATGGCGATTTGGAACCTTGCTTTTCAATTTTATAGATTGATGACTGGAGTGACATAACTGTTGATGTGCTCGATTTAGAGCACATTTATAACCCCACTTTGGTGTCGTATCTCGGTGTTTTACATTGGTTTTATGCTCTATACACTCGATTTTACCTTGATCTTGTCTCCATGTTGTTTAGAGATCATTTCAGGTGTTTTCGGGAGATTTTGAGGTGATTCGGGATGAGTTCGAGGCTTAGACATCAAAGTCGGAGGAAACGCACGTGTTTCGAGTCGCTCACAAGTGCTTCGGGTCATCCCCGAAGATATCACGATGATCGGAGCTCGTTTCGGGGTGATTCAGGTTGAGTTTGAGGCTTAGACGTCAAGGTCGAAGAAGTGGCACGCGTTTCGAGGCTCCCACAAGTGTTTCGGGTCACCCCCGAAAATATCGCAAAGATCGAAACTTGTTTGAAGATGTTTGGATGCTTAAATGGCCAAGAAGAGTTGCATTCGGTCGAACCCGACCTGGATTCGGTCGAAGGTTAGTGCAACAACCCAAGTCCAAGTTCTAAAGCCACTGTTTTGGCCGAATTTCACTCCATTTGGGCGAATTTGCCAAGCTTCGGGCGAATGGTACGGATAGCTTCGGTCGAAGCTAAGAACAATGGCCAAATTCATTTTTGGTGGATTTCTGGAAAGGCCGAATTTGGGTCCCATTCGGTCGAATGGGCCTAGATTCGGGCGAATGGCTGTTCACTTCGGGCGAATCTGCTGTTGTCCTGCGATTTGCGATTTTCTTTTTAAGCTTTCCACGTAGGATCTTTTTAGGGCTTTTAACCCCAACTCTTGTAGCCTATATAAGGGCACTCTTAGGGTCATAAACCCTATACTTTGATAGAGAGAAACCCTCTACTCTATTGAACATCACTTTTAATGCTTTCTTTCAATTCCAAACCCTAGAATTAGATTTTTATGCTTTCTTTTACATTCAAGTCTTGTAATTTCATTTCATTTACATTCAAGCACTTTTATTTATGTAAGTTTATCTTTCTATCTTTCTTTATTGCTTTCATTCACTATGTTTATGTTTCATTCATGTCATTTAATGCTTTCCTCTTTCATGTTTCATTTATTGCTTAGAATCTTGTTCCTTTGTTTTCATTTATTGTTCTTGCCTTAGTTATTGCTTTCTAGAATAGTTGGTAGTTAGTTTTCTTGCTTTGTCTTTCATTATTGCTAGTTTATTTCTTGCCCTAATGTTTACATACATGTTTTCTTCCTTGTTCTTTGTTGTTTTCATTTCAAACATGCTAGAGTAGATTTCTTAGGGGTTTTGGTTTGGTGAAACCCAAGGCTTGGTGAATGTTGCTCATATGCTAGATTAGGGTTGAGGTTGTTGTGGTTTGTTTGATTGATATTCGATACATATCTTGTCCTGCCACTCCCATGTGAGACATAGGGCGATTATGGGACGTTCGTTTTGACTATATGTCATTAACTTCCCCATGTCATCTAGAGTGTCTCGATTGAGCCACGCTCAATCTCCCTTGACTTAGCTTTGTATGAGAACATAGTGGCGACCTAGGGTGAATCCTCACCAACCCCGTTTTCTTCCTATTGATATCTTAATCTTGTTTATTGCTTTTCTTAGTTTAGCTTGAAAACACCCACCTACATATACACACTCTTTCCCTCTACACCTTGCACTCAATCTTTCTTGCCCTTGTCCCTTGTGGTTCGATCCCCAAACTTACCTCTATACTCGCTATAGTTGTAACTAGGGTGTTTATAAATGTGTTTGATTAGCTTAGGTCTTTAGCGTAAACGACGCGTTAAAAACCGGTTATCAAAATGGCGCCGTTGCCGGGGAACAAGGCGTTATAGTTAGCTTTTGTGCTTGTGTAGTCCGTTTTATTGCTTTTTTTTAGTTTTTGTTTAAATAATTCTTGCTTGTCAGTGTTTACGCTTGGTTTCTAGTGTTTTTGCATGAGCTATAACACACGGAGATCACAGCTACAACTCATTCCATATAATCCAGAGATACAAAGGGTCACTAGACGATCTCCTCCTCCTACTCCACGTCAATCGTCTAGACCCAATCCACCTCCATCAATGGCCGACAACAATCAACCTCTATTTGGGCAATTTGGGACCCCGGGCTCAAGAGAGTTTCAAGAGGCTGTGGTACTACCTAATGCCCCACCGAACTTCCGCATAGACCCACAAAACACAAGGATGGTGAAGGAAAACCCATTTTGCGGGCTAAGAAACGAATGTCCTTTCGTACACTTGGAGGCATTCACGGAGAATTGTAGGTTCATACCTCAATGCCCTAACCACCCCGATTACATCAAGTTGTGCCTCTTCTCGGTTAGTCTAGCGGGGGACGTCAAAGATTGGTATAAGTGTCTTGAGCCCAACTCCATCACTACTTGGGAGCAATTGAGAACGACGTTCCTCGAAAGGTTCTATCCTACAAACCGCACGCAAGATTGGCGCAAAAAGATCGCGTCATTCACTCAAGAGGACGATGAGAGCCTATGTGCCGCTTGGACTAGATTTAAGGGTATGCTCCGAGCTTGCCCCCATCATGAATATGGGGATAACCATTTGAACACCTTTTTCTACGAAGGGCTTGATGATTCAACTAAGGCACTTCTAGACTCCGCGGTTGGTGGACAACTCTCAAAAATCCAATACGACTGTGTGAAAGCTATGATCGAGGAGGTTGCCAAGAATAGCACTTGGGGTGGTGCAAGGGGGAGTAAGCAACAAATGGGCGCGATCGATGGAGCAAGTATTGATTCCATTAGTGCAAAAATTGAAGCCATGATGGACAAGAAATTGTCCAAGCTTAAACTAGCCCAAGGAAGCTCCAATGTCTCCGCAGCAAATGAAGCCAAACGTTTTTCATGCCGTATTTGTGTGGGTACTAATCATGATGCATCCTATTGTGGGGGAAGAAGTCCGGACCATGTGGCATCGGTAGATTATCGGTCAAGGGCTTATGAAGGGGCCCAAGCGACGAACTTTGATGGGAATGGGTTCAATCCCGAATGTGTAGCAGCTATGGGTGATGGGAAAGGGAAATTATGTTCTTGAAAAGACACATCCCAAGAGATAATGATTTTGTTAGTGGAGGGATGATAGGTTTTATAGGCCTTTTGACCTAGAACATAACCTTTGAATATGCATTAGCCCTACTATGAAACTTGAGTCTAACTTGCTTGGAAGTATTGACAAAACAGAGGCAGCCAAATGCTTTGGAATGGGAGTTGTTGGGTTTTTGGCCATATAACTTTTCATAGGGAGACAAATTATTATGCTTGATAAGGGAATGCGATTAATGATGTAAACAACAGTTTTAATACATTCATCCCAAAATCGAATAGGAAGATTGGATTGGAAAAGTAAAGCTCGCAAAACCTCCAAATGGTGGCGATGTTTACATTCGACTACCCCGTTTTGTTGAGGGGTGTCGACGAAAGACTTTTGGTGAAGAATCCCTTTGGCGAGAAAAAAAAGATAAAGCTTCACCCTCATAAAGTTCTCTAGCATTATCACTTCGAATGGTTTGTATTTGACAATGAAAGTGTGTCTCATCATTTGCATAAAAATGCATAATAAAGGAAATGGATTGATTTTTAGCTTTCATCAAGGAGATCCAAGTAGCTCTAGTATAGTCATCCACAATAGTCAAGAAATAGCTACAACCATCATAAGTAATATGTTTGTATGGGCCCCAAACATCCATATGCATTAACTGGAATGGCTTAGTTGTCTTAATGAAACAAGAGGGAAAGGATTTACTACTTTGTCTAGCTGCTGGGCATATAGTACAGAAAGAAGTATTATGCATTTTATCTACATCAAAGTCGGGAAACATTATGTTTTTGGAAAACCCAAGTGTTTACATGGGAACCACGATCCATGCTTAGCATGTCGACAGAGGTTTTGGCGATGATCCTTCCGCCGTGACTTTGATACAAGGCTATTAATGTCTCTTCTCATGATGGTTTATTGTTTGTTGATTCTTTTGGTGCGTTAAAGTTTTACGGTAGATGCTGCCGAAATTTCCGTAGAATTTTGTTGAAAGTTTTTTTCTTATAACCTCTTTAGTCAAACTTAATCTTTATTTATCTTTTTATTTTCTTTTATTTTGTTTTAAATGTAACACCCGAATTTCCTCCGTTCTCTTTCGGTTTTGGTTCCGTTCAGAGGGTTGGAAATTCTGGGGTGTTACAGGTGTTACACCTAGCCTAAGATGCTAGAGCTTGATGAGTTAATCTGATTTTGTTGATGGAGAGGAGGAAGAAGCAACACAAAGAGATGTTTGTTGAAGGTAAGGTGGTGTAGGTGGTGAGAAAGCAGCATAGTAAGTTCATGGGACAAACTACCAAGCAGCCTTTTCTTTGAAGGGTCCTAAAGGAAGCATTTGTCATTAGCAAAAATAACAATATTGTTCATGGTAAGACATAATTTATGAACAGATAAATGATTAAATTGAAAATCTGTAACATACAAGACATTGGTGAGAATAATACCATCCATAAAAGCAACATCTCCATAAATATCGACCCTTTACGCTACAATCCATTTGGAATTGGTAGTTTTTGAAAGGAAATAGATTTACCTGCCAAATTAGCAGAGTGAGATGAATCTTCAAGATCCAAAGATAAGGTTTCAGAGGTAGTATACTATTGTTGGTTTAAAAGACTCAAAAGACCATGTGACTACTTATTAGTGATGCCAAGAACATTCTTATCAGATTTTGATTCTTCCTCTTGAACACACCCAACGAATCTTTTATGCTTAAAATCAAGAGGATATCCATGCAACTTAAAACATCTTTCAGTACTATGACCAGCTATGTTACAATGAGAACAAAAATACATGGAATAGCGTTTAGAATCAGTACTAGTAACCGATGGTTTAGCATATCCAGTGGCTGTTTGTTTGAAGTGCTTATTGTGCGTTCGCGGTCTATCATCATGTGTCCTCTTATTACCAGTAAATGCCATAGCCTCATTAGTAGCCACATTTAATTTTGACAGTTCTTTGTGTCGCTGCTCCTGCTGTAGCATTCTATACGCAATTGAGACTGTTGGTAACTTCGGAAGCATGAGATCAGAATGTTAGTTTTAATCGGACCGTATTGCTCATCCACTTTCATTCACTTTCATTTAATTTTGACATGGTATTAGAAACTCATCAACCTTTGGCCTTATTGAAATTCGAGTACCTTTTTTGTTATGCCACAAGAGCAGCCATTGCATCCACAAACAAGAGTTGAATTTAAACTGTCAATTTCATCCAAAATGGACTTAACCTTTGTGAAATATTCAGCCATGCTCATATTAGGCTCTTGAGATAGCTTAGACAGCTCTTCATGTAGTGAGTATATTTGCGTAGAGGTGGTGGTTCCAACCATTCTTCCAAATCGTTCCAAATTTCATGAGCATAGGAATAGTACATGACGCTTTTAGACATTAATCGGTCTAAAGAAGCAATCAACCATCCGATCACTATTGTGTTGCATCTCTCCCAATCCTTCCTATTAGTATCATTCTCTGAGGGTTTCGGTAGTGCACCATCAATAAAGCACATCTTATTTTTTGCTATGAGGCCTATCGTCATAGATATTTTCCAATCACAGAAACCTTCGCCATAAAAAATGTTGCTAACAAGCTTCAAATTCGCAAGATCTGATGGATGCATATAGTATACGGAAGCCGCATTTTGTGTAGAGTCAGTGTGAATAGATGTTTTAGCCATTGGAAACAACTAATCGAAATCGTAAGAAAAAGCAATCAAGAAAATCAAGAAATTGAATGGAACAAGAAAGAAAATTAAGAATTAGTATGAATATATCAGATGAAGAAGAAATAAGAAGCAGATCGAGTATTCCGCACTAATACCATGTCAACAATGGTGATTCAGATTCACGAAAAGGGCGCCTTGCACTTGTAGCTATGTGAAGAAGAAGAAGAAGAAGACAAGCATAGAATACCTTTCATTATTCAAGAAGTAATGAATGAATATTGCTAAGAGTAATGTTCTTTACATTATTTATACAAGTAACCTAGAATTTGTTGTAGCCAAGAAAATGAGGTGTCAATGCTAAAGAGAAAACGACAAAATACAACAAAACAAACTCTTTAACAGAAAATAAAGAAGAGCTGCCACATTGCATCGTACACACGAATTTGTATATTTATCACTAAGATACCTAGATTGCTGGATACTTTTCTTCAAATTGTATGCAATTCCAGATTTGAACTTTGCTTTCTTTTTGACTTTTGACATAAAGGCAATCATGGCGATTTGGAACCTTGCTTTTCAATTTTATAGATTGATGACTGGAGTGACATAACTGTACCGAGGGATTTTTAAAGGAATTCACGTGTGAGGTTGTTGGTATCGAATGCTCTTGTAACAGGTTTAGAAATGAATATAACGCTTTGGCCTTCAATGACAATAACTCACAATCAATGTAAATTTTAATTCAATGTTATTAGTTATTTCCCCTGTGCTTATGGACTTTAGAGTTTTATTTTCAAGTTTAAGACTATAGTTGATTTTGAAAAATGTTTGTGTAGTGTTTTTGGTTCTAGTATAGATCCTTCATCACAAAAAGGCTCAGCAAAACATCGACCAACTTATTGGTGGTTTGAGGATGATGGCTTATTTAATTTAGATGATGATGTGCGTGCAGAAAAGCAGCTGTGTGGTTGCTGCATCTTTAATCCTACGTAACTTCTCATTCATGCCTAAAAATGAAGTCATGATGGCTCAACACCATCACTGTTTGGAAACAATTTTCCAAAGTATAGAATATTAGATTATTGGTGAGTATGAGTAACAATTTTACACATTTGCTAATGAAATTATATTTGTCGCCAAATTAAATATAAGACTAGATGTAATTTCTTCAGATGAGAAAAAATATGTTAAGGTGTGCGAGTTCATGATCAATTCAATTATAAGCAATGCTAAAAAATCGAGATTCTACCTTTGTGTCACAAGGATTGTTGAATCAGATTGTAATAACACTATCAAATATAATCAATAAGCATTCTAGAAAATGATAACACAAGTCCATGGCCCATGTTGTATTAACAACTCTTTATTTTGTTGTTTGCTTTCGATTGACAATTGAACATGTCAACTCCTACAATTTCTATATCAACAAAAACTTCATTGGGTATGTCAGGTATGTGATACATTATACACAACTTATTTGATAGCTACTAGTTTTTGGATAGTAATATAGAAAAGAAACTTGATAGAGATCTAGGCTCACAAGAATAAGCGGAATAAAGGAGACATATAATTGATTTCACCTATGTTATCTAGAAAGAGACTGCATTTGTGTTTGATAGCAAAATATATATTCTTTTGACTTTAGTAGTATTCGTTTCCAAATAATTGAGGTTCCCAAGTGTTAATTTCTAAATTCTAATGAGTAACTATGATATAAAATGTAGGATCGACCAATCATAAATGATTTGTGTTATCCTATGCTTATAATTGAAGTTGAACAATCTTGCGTGGTCTTTAACTTCCCTTGTACTGGACCAATTCTTAACACAATCCAGATCAGTTTCCTATATTTCAATTTTTGAATTGTATGATCTTACTATCTGATCCATGGTTTAATAATAGTGAGTAAGACATTTTTTCCACTAAGGATTAATTATCTATTAAATGATGCTATTGTTCTGTTTTCTCAAGATTGGTGGTAGTTTTGTTTAAGTATTGTTGTGAAACTTATTAGCTGTTATCTGTCTTTCAGAGGATCAACAACTTGTCACAAATGTCGTCGTGACAATCTGATATTAACATAACGTGATTTTTTATGCTTGTAAAATCTATTGTAATGAGTGTTGTGTAATCCCAACAGTCCTAATATTCTTCTTGCTACCAGAGAAAAGCATGTGGTTCAAGCTATCATGGGCAGGCTTGATTGTTAGGACAAAGCATTGTATTGTGTTGCAGTAGAGCTCCTTGGCCGTATGTGTATAAATCTCGACAATGAAACATTTCTTCTTCCGTATGCCACTAAGAACTCCACTTTTGCTATTGGGCTCAGCAGAGAGTGAGCTAGAAAGGGGAGCAGTGGGCTGAAGCAAGATTAGGGGGATATTGTGTTCCAACAAATGATACTCGTGAGGAGTATGTTTGGTACTTTAGGAGAAGGGAAAAGTGGACTCGTCAAAAAGCACATGTCTCAAAATAATAATCTTACGGGATGCAATATCATAGCACTTATAACCGTGCTGCGATGAACGATAGCCCAAGAAGACACATGGACTGGAGCGGGATTGAAGTTTATGGATTATGGAAGAAAAAATTAACGGAAAACATAGACACCCAAAAGTTCTAAAATGATTATATGTTGGAGCTTTATGAAAAAGAAGATGAGTAGGAGTGAGATAACCAAGTAATTTGAATGGGAGAATATTAAGAAGATATGTGGTCGTAATTAAAGCGTGAGGCCAAAAAGATGGAGGAAGAGATGCATGGCATAAAAGAGTGCAAATAATATTATTGATCGATCGAATTTTTTTCTCGGATTTGCAATTTTTAGATGATATTTGAGGACAAGAAAAACAAAATATAATACCCTGATTCACATAAAATTGATGAAAACATTTACTATCAAATTTACCCCCATGATCACATTGAAAAGATTTAATTTTGAGTTCAAATTGGGTATGGACATATTGATAAAAATTCACACAGATATCATACACTTGAGATTTGCAGAATAAAGGAAATGTCCATAAAAAATTAGTGTAATGATCAAGAAACAAAACATAATATTTGTATTCGGATGGGCTCGAAACTGGAGAAGTTCATAAATCACTATGTATTATTTCAAAAGGAGGAGCACTAATACATGCAGAAGCATTAAACGGAAGACTAACATGTTTGCCTAAAGGACACGAATGACAAAAGAAAGATGGACTTTGAGTACATATCATAGAACGAGAAGTAGACAAAAAAAATCTAAAATAGTGTTTTCCGAATGACCCAGACGATAATGCCAAATGTTAGAGGAGATAGCTAAAAAAGATGATGATGGTGAAGAAGAAGACGTTGCTCCATGTGTCAAATTGAACGGATACAGATCGTGCTATTAGACTGCATGTGTATGTGCTTTGTTTCCAAGTCTTTCACAGTAATCAAATTCAACAGAAACAGAATTATCTCGAGTAAATTTGCGAAGGGAAATGAGATTTATAATAATTTCGGGTGCATGGAGGAAATTTTTAAGAGTTAAATTACAGGTTGGGAGGGGGAAGGGAGAGGTACTTGACCATGACCTTTAACTGGAATCCTATCACCACTACCAACAATAATATTATTTGAATAAGGATGCCTTAAAGGAAAATAATTCAAGAGAGTACCTTGAGAGTGTGTCATATGAGAAGTAGCACCGGTATCCATATAATATTGCTTAGTCGAAGAAGAAAATGAAAATGTATGCATAGCTTGATTGATATTGGTATGCAAATAACCCGTGACAGTAGATGAACCGGCTCACAAACTGTGTAAGGGACATGACCTAAGAATTCCTAGAGAGGAATGGCGACTGATGGGCTAATGCTGTGAAGCCCAATTGTGAGTAGGATATGAGCAAGGTGCTTGGGCCCAATTAGAATGAGAGCAATAATGTCCATGAGAGGAATGGCGTGTGGATTGAGTTGGGCCATGCTGCTGCAAATGTTGTTGTCTCGACCCAGAAGAATGATAGAAGTACCTATACTGTTGCCGGTACTACAGATGGCCCGTGTGGAGAGTGTGGTGGTGCTGGCCATCTCGACGAGGTGGAGGATGACCCCCACGACCACCATGGTGATGCCGACGCTCCGAATTTTCTGAAATTTCATAAATTTGTGAATGTATAAATTGAAGCTGTGAAAATAGATTGATGTGATCGATTTAGAGCACATTTATAGCCCTACTTTGGTGTCGTATCTCGGTGTTTTACATTGATTTTATGCTCTATACACTCGATTTTACCTTGTTCTTGTCTCCATGGTGTTTAGAGATCATTTTAGGTGTTTTCGGGAGATTTCGAGGTGATTCGGGTTGAGTTCAAGGCTTAGACATCAAAGTCGGAGGAAACGCACGTGTTTCGAGGCGCTCACAAGTGCTTCGGTTCATCCCCGAAGATATCGCGATGATCGGAGCTCGTTTCGAGGTGATTCGGGTTGAGTTTGAGGCTTAGACGTCAAGGTCGAAGAATTGACACGCGTTTCGAGGCCCCCACAAGTGTTACGGGTCATCCCCGAAGATATCATGTAGCCCGGGAATCATTTGATGCTCGTTGGAATATGAAAAGAGGGCAAACAACATAGATTCGGTCGAATCTATGTTGCATTTGGGCGAAGCTTACTCTAGCAGCCCAAGACCAATGCCATGAGCTACTGTTTTACCCGAATTGCCATCAAATTTGGTCGAATGCCCAGATTCGGGCGAAGCCATACCCGATTCGGTCGAAACTCAGCTGAAGCCTTCAAAATGCAAATGCTACTGTTTTACCCGAATTCGACCCACATTCGGTCGAATGGGTTGGATTCGGGCGAATCTGATGGCAGCTTCGGGCAAATCTGATGGCAACTTCGGGCGAATGTTGTTGTTCTCTACGCTGCGTTTTATTTCGAAAGCTTAACTTCGTAGGATCTTTTAGGGCATTTGTTCCCATCTTTTGTAGCCTATATAAAGGCATTCTTAGGGACTAAAATCCTATGCCTTGATGGTTAGAAACCCTCTCTACCATTAGGAACATCATTTATGCTTTCATTTCAATTTCATGCCCTAGAATTAGATTTTTATGCTTTCTTCTACATTCAAACTTTGTAATTTCAATTCCTTTCATTCAAGCACCTTAGTTTATGTAAGTTTATCTTTCTATTTCTCTTTATTGCTTTTGTTTATCTTTCATTCAAGTTATTTAATGTTTTCATCTTTCATACTTCATTTATTGCTTTGAATCTTGTTCATTTTCATTCCAATCTTGATTTTGTTGCTTTTAATGCTTTCTAGTGTAGTTGGTAGTTAGAGTTATTGTTCTATCTTTCATTATTGTTGATTTCCTTCTTGCCCTAATGCTTTCAATCATGTTTTCTTACTTGTTCTTAGTTGTAGTTAGTTCAAACATGCTAGAGTAGATTTCTTAGGGGTTTTGGTTTGGTGAAACCCTAGGTTTGGTGAATGTTCATAAGCTAGATTAGGGTTGAGGTTGTTGTGGTCTGATTGATTGATATTCGATACATATCTTGTCCTGCAACTCCCTTGTGAGACATAGGGCGATTATGGGTCGTTCGTATTGACTATATGTCATCAACTTCCCCATGTCATCTAGAGTGTCTCGATTGAGCCACGCTCGATCTCCTTTGACTTAGCTTTGTATGAGAACATAGTATCGACCTAGGGTGAATCCTCACCAACCTCGTTTCTTCCTTGTTGTTATTCTCAATCTTGTTTATTGCTTTTCTTAGTTTATGTAGAAACGTATAGAGACAATGAAGTGTAACAAGAGGGGGGGTGAATTGTTACTTGTTCCCGTTAGAGTATTTTCGCCCTTTTCTGGCGGAATTACAAATAAAGAAAATACTCAAAACTAAATAAAAGAAAACTTAAAGAAACACAAAGAATTTAACGTGGGAATAAGAACCACGACCCTCTAGGGATTTCTCTTCTCTATTATTTTATGTAATTCAATTCTCTATTACACAAAATAATTCTCCTTCTCCTTCTCCTTCTCCTTCTCTTCTCGGAATCTTTCTTTTTCCCTTTCTCGATTCTCCTTCTCTTTCTCTCTTCTCTTTCTCACTTCCCCCTTAGACTTAACCAAGTCTAATTACAAATTCTCTCAAAAACCCATACAAGATAAATTCTCTAAATTGGATGAACAAACAAAGATAGCACAAGGAAATATTTAGGAATTAATTTTCGGTTTAGAACACTCAATATTTCCTTTTCTTGATTCTTGAATCTCACGAAATTGGGCACAATTTTTCGGAAATTATTTTTCTCTCAATGTTGATCACCAAATGTTTGTGCCGGTTAGAAAAATGCTTTTATAATCTTTTTAGAACAAGTTATGCCATAAACCCATAATCTAGAGATAAGGGATTAGTGGGCATTGACCGTGAGAAGGAAATAACTTCCTTGGTGGTTATTCAAAGTCAATCCTTGACTCTAGCTAAAAATAGCCATTTTCAAGAGACTTTTTATGAGTTAGTTATTTTAATTCTTAGATTAATTCCTTGTGTTTTCTTGTTTATTAACCGTACAACAAAACTAAAATATAGAAAAATAAACTCAAGACTTTTTCTAAAATAATTTTGTTGACTTCTCTTCTGACCGGATTCTGGAGGAACAACGTACTGTCTCTATCTGCAACATCATCAGTTTAGCAATATCAGGAACAATAGACTTGGATTCTACTTTTGACTTCCTCATTGACCTTCTCTACTGACTTTGACTTTGTTGACTTTGACTTTGACTTGTACGATTCCCATTGACTAATCCTTAGGTACCATCGACGATTACAATAATCGGATATTTAACCTACAAAACAATCTCTACAAATATTTTGTTTGTTTATAATTTGTTAAGTCATCATCAAAACTCAAATGGGCAATAGTTTAGTTCAAAACACCCATCTACATACACACACTCTTTCCATCTACACCTGCACTCAATCTTTCTTACCCTTGTTCCTTGTGGTTCGATCCTCAAACTTACCTCTATACACGTTATAGTTGTAACTAGGGTGTTATATAAATATGTTTGATTAGCTCAGGTTCTTAGTGTAAAACGACGCGTTAAAAACCGGTTATCAAAGTTTAAGAAAAAAACGAGAGAATAAGAGGGAGAAAAGAAGAGAGCAAAGCAACCTAGGTAATCTGAAACAATAAAAGAGTGAATAGAATTGATTGCTTGTCATTCATTAAAAAGAAATGAGTATAAATACAATCCTAATCAATAAGCTTATGAAAACTAAATATCTACACAATATTTACTAATATAATTACCAAATATTTGTTGATACACAAAATATACAAGATATCAAGAATATTCCTATATTCTAGCATGATCAACAAACAATAACAACAAGAATGAGAATCAGAATAGATGCAGACGCAAAAGATTAGTGACACAATAACAAAAAAAATACTACTCAGTGCAAGAAAACATGTTTACTCGGATTCAGTTACCATGACACTGTACTCTATGCTTGCATATTAATTACAAAATTAAGAGGAATAATAATATACATGATAGCACAAATTGACTAGTCCATCTTACTAGTAAATGAGTTACTTTAAACTCAAAATAATGACTATACTTAAACTCGCCTAACTCCATGACAAATAAGTCCCATATAAACTTAATTAACAAAAAATAGTTATAACAAATAGTCATCATGTTAAAATAACATAATTATACTGCCAAAAATTAGGCATGAAATAATCAACCTTTTAACATGCAATTTTTAACATGACCTATTATTAAATATGATCATAATATCCCAACCATTTGTTTGGTGACACACATGATCATCATGAGTATAAAACACAAATCACACACATGAACAAGAATTAATAACAATAATCCATACTTTAAATTGCAAAATAAATCATGTTCGCTTAATATTATGTAAAGATATACTCATCAAAAACCCAAATTGCATGTGATGACATTCACCAAGATTAATAGCCACAATAAAATATGAATCAACATCAAATTAATTAATATTTTCGAATAACTTATAAAAATGTATAAGTTTAGGACTTACCTTCTTTGCCATTACTTATAATCTCATAATCAAATCAAAATAATATTATAATAGAAACCTATAATGCCCGTTTATAAAAAAAACGATTAAAATCCACTTCTCCATTACATTATGGAGATAAGCCTCATTTGCTACCATCCATGATGTCAAATAAATAATAACCAAAGAACAAATACAAGCCTTAATCTCCATTGTGGAGTTACCGGAGCATACATTCATACCACAATATGAACAATCTGACATGACATTACTTTAGCAAAACCTCACTGATTTGATCAAATATATAACATAATTGTTACACATTTATTTTGTTATTAGCATGTAAAAATAATGTCAGAGAAACGATCTCCTACTTTACACATTCCCATATCATATAATACGACTAGCCAAAGAAGCAAAATAATAACCTTCTTAAATTGTTGGAAATATAGACCTTTTAAAGGTCTTCTCAAAATCTTCTTATAGCTACAATCATCGACACATATTACTGATAATAATATGTATAACATTTGTATATAAGAAATGTGTTTAGAGTTGTGTTTAACATGTATTTGATATGGAAAAGTATGGTGTGACACGAACATGTCGTTGCATTAAGAAAGTTATTTCCCGACTATCCCAAGTGTAAATAGACGGGACTTTCCCAAGGTTAACACACCCACCAATAGCAATGTACACTCATGACTAAAGGTGTGGAGTAAATACCACTCTTGCACAAGTGAATAGAAAAGAGATAAGATATTGAGAATTGTGTATCTCTAAAAGGATGAAACACCCACTATATATAGGCACTTCCCAACGGTCATATTTCAACCACATAAAACATGGTCAAAGAATATAAATGTATTTTAATATAGAATTAAAACACTCCATGAATGAAAATATAGTTGTTGGAGAAAACTTGAAAGGACCATTTATCCAACACTATACACATTACGAGCTTCTTACATTTCAAAATGTTAAGTGTGTTTGGCACGGGGAATAATGTTATAGATGGGTGGCCTTCTAGAAAGTTTTGTCAAATGCGCACGAATAAGGTGAAAAAGAACTGAAAAAAATGGTGTTGGTTTGTGGAAAAGGGTCACTTACACATGCAAAACTATTGTTATCATGTTATTAGAGCACAAAATTGGTTGAAATCACATATCATATATTTGTTATAGAAAAAATAGGTTGCTACCTATATATTTCAAGATGTAATTATTTTTGTAAAATAATATATGCTTGAATGATATTGATGTTATCAACTAATTACAATTATTATCTTTAGTGATTGTAAGTGCAAAATATTTGCATAAATATATGGATTAATTTGAATAAAAATATAAACATAAAAATTATAGACCAGATCGGACCAAACCATGATAAAACAATTTGAACTAAAGTCAAAACATCTATCATTAAGGATTACTAACTACTAAGATATCAAGAGTGAATTTACTGATACTGCAACGACAACAATAGGGCAAAAGCCTGGCCCGGGAAGATCTAACAAATATTATGGTCTGCAACTCAGCATTCATAGACGCCTTCACATAGGTTTTCAAGCACAAACATTCTGTTTTATTTGTCTATTTATGTTGATAATGAAGAAGTTAAACTCAAACGAATTATATGCATTTCAGGAGGCATATTTATTAGGTCTCAGAACTCTTTCAAACATGATTTGAACTATTTTCTAGCTATAATAATATATTAGATAATTTGGTGTCTATTACGTAATTTCAGGGCATTATAACGAATTATAACTTATTAAAACAATCAGAAAAGTGAAAAAGAGCATTATTGAAGAGTGAAGTTCATTTTTGGAAATCCAACTTGGTCACCACAATAATGTTTTGAGAAGTAATTTTCCAATTAAAAGGACTTGTTTAGTCAACTAATTATTAGGAAGAATCATCCAAAAATTACATGGGCAACTTGTGAGTTGGAACAATGCCTAAGGTCAAGTTACTTCCTATATCAAATAACTTACACATCTTTATCAAAGCAATAACCATGCTTAATGCCATACTATGTAAGAAACAAACAACAACTGCTTTGGCTTCAGACAATTGCAGCTTACCTTTGCAAAATCTGCTTGTCGGGAGTGCTTTATGTTGAGATTTAAAGCATGTAGGACTATATTCAAAGGCTTAGGACCATGCGCATGTGCATAGACTAAGTAAAAACCTAATAAAGATGCCAAAACATGCTTGTTCGGTTGCTTGCTTGTTTGAGAATTATTGTGCTCATTCGATCACTTCTTTGCTTGTTCGAGAACTTGCTCGTGGGTGAGACAGAATGCTTCAGAACCTTTCGTTTGATCATTTTGGTGTTTTCTCGTTCGAGCACTTTGGGTGCTCGTTCAAGTACTTTTGAAATTTCGAGTCAGAAACATACTGGATGTTGTTTTATGAACTGCTCGTTCGAGCACAATGAAACAACATGTATGTTCGTGAAACTAAGCTACGTTTGATGGAGTAAAGTGTTGTTATAAATGGATGTTTTACATCACAAATAACTGGTAACCACCAAGTATTGTTTGGATGGATCCATGTGACACTTCAACTCTGTAAATAAGAGTGAGTGCATGGACATCAAATCATATCTTTGAGAATTCATTTTGTGTCATCATTCTCTCATTTTTCTTGAAACGTAAAGGAGTGTAATTAACTTTTTTATAGTTTTTTGATTTCATTCTCTACAAAGACACAAAGTTGTTTAGTTTACTCGATTCATACTAATCGGTTGATGTGATTGATTGTATCTCTTTGTGCATTTCTGGTCTCCTAACCCAAGTACCTTTGTGGGAGAAATATCACAAAAGGAAAGTATCGTTGTCGTCTTCAATCTATATCAAGATTTTCTAGTTATCGTTGTACCGTGTTCCATTCGGTTCGAGACACATACAAGGGAGGAGTTCGTTGCCATACACAAAGGGGGACACTACAAAGATCATCTTGTATTTGTAGTTTTTAGTAAGTAACTTTAATAACTATAAAATATTGGACGATCATCCAGTGATGGATCAATTCCATGAATACAACGGATGTATAATAACATGAAAGTGCATGACATAACCATGGATGAAATTTACATAGTCTTAAGTATTATAGACTAGTTGCCGAATTCATGGAGGGATATTAGACATACCCTTAAACATAAGAAAGAAGAGATAACTCTTACGGAATTGGCTCAACATCTTCAAGTTGAAGCAAGTTTAAAAGAACTTGAAGTTCAAAGGGAGACAATCCCAATCTATTAACCGTTAATATGGTGATAGATGATGGAAAGGCTTGTACTAGTGTAGACAAGAGAAAGAAACCAAAAAATCTCAATGGAAAAGGCAAGAAAAAGGTCAATGACAATGCTTGTTGGGAATGTGGTACACCCGGACATCGCAAGAAAAATTACTTTGTGTTTAAGAATAAACTCAAGAAGATGAAGGTTGGTGCTTCTACAAGCAACAACCCTCCTACTAAAATTAATCTTGCAATTTTGGATGAAAATTCTTTTTTGAATGTTTCTTCTATGGATTCAAATGTGAATATTGTATAGGATGATGACATGTCATGGTGGATCGATTCTGGGGCCACAAGATATGTGTGCAAGAGTAAACGTTGGTTCACAAATTTACACAATGTTGTGGATAGAGAGTATCTCTACATGGGAGGCAACTCATCAATCAAAGTCCAAGGCAAAGGACAAGTGGAACTCTTGTTTACATTGGGAAATACTTTAGTCCTTAGGGATGTATACTTTGTTCCCTATATTAGTAGGAATCTTGAGTCCGGTCCTTTCTTGAATCGACTAGGATATAAACTAGTATTTAAAGTCCATAGATGTATAATATCTAAGTGTAACATGTTTATAGAATTACTTACGTTGTAATTTGTTTAAACTATCTTTAAGTTGTAATTATAAAGACATAATATGTAATATTAATATGCATAATACTTTACATTATCCATAGCATCTTAGATTGGCACATGTTAATTTGGTAAAGTTTCTTTTAAGTCTAATAGTCAAAGCATGATTTGATACCTTTATGTGAACAAAAATCTATAAATTGCAAAACATGCATGCTTAACAAGATCACAAGAACACCATTCAGAAGTGTTGAAAGAAAATCTAAAATTTTAGAACTTGTACATAGTGAGCTTTGTGACTTTCTTAGTACAACATCATTAGGCAATAAAAGATAGTATGTTGTTACTTTTATTGATGATTATTCAAGGTGTTGTTATGTTTATCTTTTGCATTCAAAAGATGAGGCACTTAACTTTTTCAAAGTTTACAAGAATGAAGTTGAACTTCAAGTTAATGGTAAACTTAAGAAGTTAAGAACTGACAAAGGAGCAGAATACTACGATCCTCATTACTTCTAATCGATAGGAAGTATACATGAAACAACTGCTAGATATGCACCACAATTTAATGGTGTGGTGGAAAGGAAGAACCGAACTCTCCAAGAAATGGTTAATTCCATGTTGTTATACTCTAATTTGAGCGATGGATTTGGGGTGAAGTAAAGTTGACCGCATATCACATCCTAAACCGGGTTCCTTCAAGAACCTATAAGGAAACTCTTTATGAATTACGGTACAAAAAGAAACCAAACTAAGTTATCTTAAGGTTTGGGGATGTCCGGCTATCATAAGGGTACCCAGACAAAAGCGAAAGAATCTCGGTGAGCGAGGTCTTAAATGCATATTTGTATGCAAATCAAACCAAAGCCTATAGGTTCTATGTTATAGAACAAAATGACTATATTTCGATTCATTTGATAATAGATTCTAAAGATGCAATATTTGATGAGAATAAATTCTAATCAATTGATAGACTAACAAAATCTACAAATCAGTATTGATGATGATAACATTAAATTTGAAGATATTCAACAAGAAAAACAAAAAGAAGACAATGCTGATGAAAATCAACAAATAGTCTTGGAAGATACTCCAATAGATGAGGAAGATATTACTAAAATGAGTAAATGACAAAGAAAAGCAAAGACTTTTGGTCCCCATTTTCATGTATATTTTGTAGATGGTATTAGAACCGACATTCATTCTAGTGTTTCATATTTACTAAACGTAGAAGGAGACCCATTGACGTATAGCAATGCTATGGCTTTGCAAGATAGTTCTTTTTGGAAGGAAGCGATCAATGATGAAATGGATTCCATCATGGGAAAGAATACGTGTGTATTAGTTGATTTACCTTTTTCTTATAAACCAATTGGTTGAAAGTGGATCTTTTGAAAAAAGATGAGAATTGATAATACTATCGATAAGTTTAAGGCCCGTTTAGTGGCACAAGGCTTTAGACAAAAGCCCGGTATCGATCACTTTGATACATATGAACCATTTGCAAGAACAACAACCGTTCGGTTGTTGGTAGCGTTAGCTTAATTTGATTCACGATCTAGTGATTTATCAAGTGGACGAGAAAACTGCATTTTGTATGGAGAACTAGAGGAAGAAGTTTATATGAAACAAACCGAGGGTTCATTTTGAAAGGACATGAAAACAAGGTGTGTAAACTTGTTAAGTCATTATACGGACTAAAACAAGTACCAAAGCAATGGCATCAGAAGAGTTTGATGAGACGGTTTTATCCTTTGGATTCACATTAAATCGAGCCGATAAGTGCATTTATCGCAAGTTTGATGGGCAAGGCAACAGAGTCATTATATGTCTTTACGTTGATGATATGCTCATATTTGGTACTGATTTAGTAGGGGTTCAAGAGACAAAAGAGTTTTTGTCATGTTCATTCCAAATGAAGGTCATAGGGAAGACCGATGTGATCTTAGGTATAAAGATCATAAGAGACGACAGCTAAGTGGGGGAGAATTGTTAAGATTTAAAGCATGTAGGACTATATTCAAAGGGTTAGGACCATGTACATTAGCATAGACTAAGCAAGAACGTAACGATAAAGCCAAAACATGTTTACTCGATTGCTTGCTCGTTCGAGCATCGTGGTGCTAGTTTGAGCACTTCTTTGCTCATTCGAGCACTTGCTCTTTGGTGCGACCAAATGCTTCAGAACCTTTTGTTTGATTATTTTGGTGTTTGCTCGTTCGAGCACTTTCAAAATTTTGAGTCGAAAACTTTCTGGATGTTGTTTTATGTAGTGCTCGTTTGAGCACCTATAGTGCTGTTCGAGCACATTGAAACATCATGTTTGTTCGTGAAACTAAGCTACGTTTCATTGCGTAAATTGCTGTTATGAATGAATGTTTTACATCATAAAATACTGGTAACAACCAGGTATTGTTTGGATGGATCCATGTGACACTTCAACTATATAAATAAGAGTGAGTGCGTGGACATCAAATCATATCTTTGAGAATTCATTTTTGTCATCTTTCTCTCATTTCTCTTGAAACATAAAGTCGCGTAATAAGCTTCTTTATAGTTTTCTGATTTGATGCTCTACAAAAACACAAAGTCGTTTAGTTCAATCGATTCATAATAATCTATTGGTGTGATTGATTGTATCTCTTTGTGAATTTCCGGTCAACAACATCACCTTTGCATTCAATAAGCCTATTAACAGAGTGATTGTGTGCCTACCCCGAACTGAAAATCTTCAAAGTAGGCGGACATGGTTTTACCAGCAATAGAGGCAGCAACCTTAGATACAAGCCTACGCCACACAGTACCAAACAGCAATAGGTCGAATACCACCCCCTGGTTTAAGCAAAGGGGTCAGAGGAGCACTAGCGATATAACCCCCAAGAATGCTAGGGCACTTCCCACTAAGAAGTAAATTGACTACCTTAGTAATAGCGCACAACAAACTATCGGCTATAGTAGTCGCAACACCTCTCAGCATATCCACAAGGTGTTGTGCTCTAAGCCCATCCCTGCCACATGAGGTTCCTTTAGGGAAACTGTGAATCCTAGTTAACACCTCATATTGGGACACACTAAGGGCTCCCTCATAGCAATTGATCACGGGTATAACCGGAGGAGGCACAAAAGGGTGTTTAGATCCTAGAGCTTCAAGGGGGAGAAAGGTGCGACTCCTAACATGGACAACACTTTAATTGCAGCAGCCAAATGCCCATCTCTAAGCTTGCGCTTGCATTGATACAAATTGGAGTCTTCAAGGTTATAAACCTTCTTAGCACTAGCAAATGAGAGTGGTACCTCGGCCAAGCAATCAAAAACCAAACTAAGTCTGTCACCAGGATCCCGCCATCAAGAAACAACCCTTGAAATACTATCAAACTGGCAACACTCCTTCATACCTGACCTACGTTCAGCTCTATTTTTAGGAAAAAAGGTACCCAAAACACAACAAGGAAGAATAAGAAGTTGCATCCAAGCCAATATGTCACTTGGGGAGGCTAGAACCACATAAAGAGCCTGAAGGAAAACCCTAGCAAAACCTAGGCGCAACTTGGGGGGTATACTTTAACTGTGCGGAAAGATTTCGAAAAAACACGCTCCAAAAGATCAATGTCAAAGCCAGAGGAACCACATCCACCAGAAGAACTCAAGAAAGGATCATTGAAAACACCACTAGACACACAAGCAGAAACCAAAGGGCAGGGGATACCATGAATCGCATCCAGGTCGGAGGTAGGGGCAAGAATAATCAAGCCGTCGAGGTGCATACAGTTCTTAGTATAGGAGTGGGTACGCAAGCACACCCCCACATAGCCAAATCCCTGCTTTTTTAAGGCTTACATCCAGGTAAGAGAACAAACCAGGGTCACTAGCAGTATTATCTTTAAGATAGAGCTTAGACTCTTTCGACGAAAAATGACGAGGCCCCAAATGATCAAAGAAATACTTCTTAGTGAGCCCCTTCCCTCCACCACTGTTACAGCCATCACGGCCCCTAAACGGGCGCGAAATTTTTACAACAGCCATAAATAGGCACCACAAAATAAGTTCACCACAATGTCACACGATTCGCGATTCGCTAGCCGACATGTATGTTGTTCGTTCGCTTTGGTTATATGGTTCGATTTTTAGGTTGATCATTCATGCATTTTATTTGTGAAGAGTTTTTTCATTTTATTTTATTTTAAATAAAAACATTAAAGCACAAATAGAGTCAGAAGATAAACAAAAAAAATTAAAAATAAAAGTTAGTCCTTTAGTCATTGCATATGAGTAGTACCATTAATCTGTCAACTACATTATAAAAAATAAATATTTCAACTACTTTCATTGTTTTTGAGTTCAAATTTTGACACTTGTCTCATAACTCTGCAGCACGGTACTCCAAGAGTCTTTGACTCTTTTTTTTCAATTTTTTCGCATCTTTCTAGGAATAGTATATCCTACCCTTTCTAGAAATGCTGGATATTAATATTCAAATCTTAAAATAGGCTTTTAATTTCTTCTTCCTACTAGAAAGACTATACCCTGAGTCAAGTGGCCTATGCTTAAAAGAGGCCTTTATGGAGAAATAATAGTCTGCAACCTTCAAACTTGATTCATGATATAAGATTTTTTCTTTTTATATTCTTCCTACTGTCCTTTTCTCTTTTTTTTTTACAATATCTTTTTTAAGAGCAAAACCTAGAACATTTTCAATCAATTTATTCTTCTTGCTCTCCTTATTTCTCATTTGACATTGCCGAAAGCGATTCAACCGGCGAACGAACCTCGGTTCAATTTGAGCGAACCGAATCGTGATTCGTGGGTAAAACCACTGAATCATGTGACATTGGTCCACCAACACGCAACGATGACTAGAGAAAACAACAAAGGGACCTAAAACCAATGCATCCAGAACACAAAGATAACTACACCACACATTCAGAGCCATAAACATCCTACTATGAGCCTCTGTTATAACCACACACATGGAGAGAAGGAGAACCAAAGGAACAACACCATATAACCACAACAAAAAGGAACAAAATAAAGGGACCAATTCATGAAAAAGCCCACAATACCAGCTACACAGAAGAGAATAAAAGCTGAAAACAAATGGTGTGAAAAACACAAAAGCCCACACTAAGAAGCCGAAAGTACCAGCCACATAGATGAGAACCCCGAAGAACCTGCCTGAAACCAGCCCCACCGGTGCACAAAGAGGAGGAAACCAACTTACACTGAAGAACCACGCTTGAAGCAGCTCGCCTCCGAACCAGAAAAACCCACAATGTAGCACAACCACCACTCAGCACACAACACTCCCAAATGCACTCCCAATCGCAAGGGGGAGCTGTTGTCGGTGGGATTTGAAAGCTGCCCACGTTAAAAACAGTAGAAGACAAGCGCTGGGACTACCGCACTGTACTGTTGGGAACAACCGTCACAAGCAGCTATCGTAGCATAAGCCTGCTGGGACAGCCAAGCCTCCCTGAGAAATCGCCTCACCAATCGTTGAGAGAGAAACTCTCAACGACTCTTTTATAAAATGCCAGAAAAAATCCAAAGCTTTACATCCCCTCGTCATGTGCTTGGAGAAAAGCGGCACCTCAAGAGGAATAGCTATCATCTAGCACATTTTAAAACCAACTTATATAAAGACTATAACAAAAAAACATTTAAACCGATCAATACATTGCATAACCTAGATATTACATTAGCTCATAACAAACTCTACCTTCTTCAATATTAGTAGCTCAAAAATTTCCAAGCCAAGTCAGCTGCCTTATCTTCAATAAAGAGCAGCAGCATTTCATGAAATTTAGCAGCTTCAATGGCAACCTGCCTTTAACTTGGAGGCAACCTATTCTCAACTGCTCTTAGCTTGCTTATAATGCTAAAAAAACAGTGCCAAACATTGATTCAATATTATTTGAATAGGTCTTTATGCAATTAGTCAAGGGCATTGCAAAACACGAACAACCCAAAGCTTCCCAGAGGTATCACTTTCTAACTTACTTTACCAAAATTGAGCCTAGAGAGCCAAGTATAGCCCTATACTAGTAAGGAGCCATATATTTCACATGGAGAAAGGATAGGAATGTTGAACATTTAGTGTCTAATAATCCTATGTTTATAATCACTAAATACTACTAAAGTAGTGGGACAATATGTATTAATATACTAGGTCCAAAAGGAGTTCAAAGGATAGGACAAAATGGGAAAGGAAAACCAAGTTAGCATAAAACGCCGACTCGGCATTCCCTTTTATGGAGCTAAAGCCGACTCGGCTTTAGCTTCTGGAAAGTATGATTTTGTCCAGAAGGAAAATTCGAGTCGACTTTCCTTGGTGAAGGTAGGACGTCGACTTGGCGGTTGCTGCTGGAAATGATTGTTGGTCTTTTTCGGTTTTTCTTTGAGTAAATGCCTTGGATTCTTTAACTTATGGCTCTTGATTTCTGGAGTTATAAGGGAATATTAAGGAGAATTATACTCATGAATGGTATTGATTTGGATGATCATCAATATGATCATTAAGGGTGGTTATTGTGCCATGACCCTTAGGTTGTATACTTGTACTATAAATAGGGGTCTTTGGTGATGAGTTGAATACCCAATTTTCTAAATTCTTCTACTCTTTACTCTCATTTTCTTGTGCTTTGTCAAGAGAGTAATTAACTCTTGCCTAAGGCTTCCATTTCTTATAATTCTCAAACACATTGTTGTTAAGCGGTATACTCTAAGTACTAAGAGTATATGGTGTTGTTTGTATCTCGTTGTGAATTTCCATTCATCAACCCAAGTACCTTTGTGGGGGAAATATCACAAAAGGAAAGTGATCACACACCTACAACAAGTATCAAGCTTTCAGGTAACGGTTGTCGTTACAAACTTATCTTCCAGTTTATTTTAGCATTGTTATTGTAATTTCATTTTGTCATCAACAAAGGGATAATACAAACTTCCAATTGTAATTTCTATTTACATTATATATTCCTAATAATCTTTTGTGATACCTTCTTCGGGATGGCAACCATAAAGGATTTTACTTCTAACTTTGCTAAGTTGGATAAGTTTTTCGGTGTCGATTTTTGACGTTGGAAAAAGAAAAGATGCTTTTCCTCCTCACTACTTTGAGCGTTAATTACGTGATAATGTTGGCCCATTTGGTTTTGATAACATAAACTTTATTAAACAAACATATTACGTTTTTGAGATTATTGTGTTAGGTCATATATCCAATCTTTAAAAGGGTCGTTGATGAAACCATTAGAAGTTGAAAAGGGATTACTACTTTACTGTTTCAAGATCAAGTCAGATTCGAAGATTGATCAATCGGAGACAGTACGGTGTTCCCAGATCAACGGTCAGAGAAGAACTCAACAAATTTAATTAAGAAAATAATTTTTATTTTTATTTTTCTTTTTTAGTTTTGTTGTACGGGTGAATAAACCTAAGTTGCACAAGGTAGTTATCTTGAAAATATTTTAAATCTAGATCTTAAATTAAAATAACTAACTTTTTAATTTAAATCTTAAAATTAGATTTCTAATATTATGTCTTAGCTATTTTTAGCTAGAAGACAAAGAAATATTTGGAGTAACCACCAAGTTTTCTATCCATTATCTCACGTCATCTAGCCCACTATTCCCACATCTTAAGATCATGGGATTAAGGCTTTACAAGATCTAAAAAGTATTTAAATCATTTTTCTTAACCGGCACAAATTGGTGATCATTTCAAGAGAAAATATTTTTCTAAAAATATTTTTGTGCCCAAATATTTCGTGAGTTTTCTAAATCAAAGAAAAGGAAATCTTGAATGTTTTAACTGCTAATTAATTTCAAGATTAAATCCTTGTGCAATTCTTGTTTTGTTCATCCAATATAGATAAATCTTGTACGGGTTTATTTGAGAGAATTTATAATTAGACTTGGGTAAGTCTAAGGGGAATTGAGAATAGAGAAAGAGAATTGAGAGAAGAGAAAGAGAAGGAGAAGAGAGAAAGGGAACAAGAAGGAAATCCGAGAATAGAGAAAGAGAAAGAGAAGAGAATAGAGAAAGAGAAGGAGAAATTATTTTGTGTAATAGAGAATTGATTTACATAAAATAATAGAGAAGAGAAATCCCTAGAGGGTCGTGGTTCTTTTTCCCACGTTAAATCTTGGTGTTTCTTTTTAGTTTTCTTTATTTTGTCTTGAGTATTTTTATTATTCAAATTCCGCAAGAAAATAGGGCAGAAAATAATCTAAGGGCAAAAGCAACAATTTACCCCCCCTCTTGTTGCAGTTCATTGTCTCTAAGTGTTTCTACAGATAAGTACCCCTAAGTCGGAGGAATCGGAAAATGAAACCCATGAACAAGCAAGGGTGAGGAGTAAGTGGGAAAATGATGATTGCATCTTACATTAAATGAAAATGGAATTCTAGAGGATGTTGAAGAAGATGTTGAGTATGTGAGTTCTGATGAGGAACAATAGGAAGGTGAAACTGAAGTAGAAGGGGAGAATGTAGATCAGGAAATTGTTCCCACTTCCACTACTGAGGCAGAGACAGAACAGGAACAAGGGGAAACTGTGACTCAGGGGGAAGCTGTTAGTAAGGGGGAACAGGTTGGGGAAGAAGAAGAGGAACTAGAGGATGAACAATCTAGTTCAGAAGATGAGGATCTCAATGTGCCTCTCAAGAACATCAGGAAATCATCCAAGAGTTCTTCGTGCCAAAATGCTGATATTACCTTACCAACCCCACCATCACCAAAACCAAACTCACCTATACCATCTCCACCAATAGCAACTACTCCACCACCATTTACATCACCACCATCACCTCTACCCACTGGTTTTGATGATCCCACTACTATCCCTCCTCCTCCTACTACCCTTGCTCATGTCCTTTCTACACTACTTGATATGCAGTCTCAATTATGCGCTTTCCAAAGTGAAGTTCGTGCCTCACTCTCCACACTTGAAGAGCACATGTCCCAGATGGAGTCCCGTCTTGGAGCAAAGCTTGACACTGTGGAGGTGCAGACTGAATTTGTAGATAAGGAGACTGCTTCCTGATCCCTCCTGTTTCTGTTTTAAAATTTCAATTTAATGTTTGTTGGCCACTTTATTTGTAATCTCTAAACAATATTTTTTTGCTTATTTTGTGTACCTGCTGGGGTACAAGACAATTAATTTCGGTTTATGCTACTAACCCTACTTTTAATCCTAATTTACTATCCCTTAGTCTTTACCTTTTATGGTCTATGATGTTTGAATGCGTGCTTTCTTGATTAATGTTTGGCATTTATTTTCTTAGTTTGCTGCTTATTATCTTAATTTGTCTAACGCTTGCCTTAGAGCTGTGGATTGATCTATACCCCTACTTTTTTATTGATGCCAAAAGGGGGAAGAGAGCAAACAAACTTAATTGAATGCTTGTGAATGCTAACGTTTTTACTTATTCTTTGGATAATAGTTCTCTGTTTTGTGTTCTAAAACTAAGACTTTAAGACTTTAGTTTGTTCTAAAACTTTTAAAATGTTTAGAATGTTCTTAGTTTATGATTTAGGTTTCTCTCTTATAATACTTAGTATATGACTTACTGTTTGATATACTTAGGCTTCATATGCAATGAATTATTTGACTTATGAAATGATCATGATTGGTTTACTCATTATGTTTGATTTTAAAGGGATCATTTGATTAATTGTTGTTTGATACGAATTATTATATATCAATTTTGTTTAACTTTGATTCTCACAACTCATAATAATTCGAGGTACTTAGATTGTTGTGTTTCTTATTTTATGTTTTTATGTTTCTTAGTTTATAATTTTCTTAATTTATAAGTTTTTGTTATTTATGTTTATGTTTTATTTTGTTTTTAAATTTAAAAACTTAAGTCATGTTTAACCACATGATTTTCGAAAAAAAAAGTTTTAAAATTTAACTTATTGGAGTAATATGTTTACATTAGAATTTAGTAAATTATTTGTGATGATTTAATTTACTAGATTTGGTTGAATGTGTGTTAATCTCAAGCATGTTCATTATATTTGTTTTACTCTATTTTTTATTAAGTTTGTTTATAAAGTTTGTCATCATCAAAAAGGGGGATAATGTTGGCCCATTTTGTTTTGATGATAACATAAACTTTAGTAAACAAACATATTACGTTTTTGAGATTATTGTGTTAGGTCATATATCCGATCTTTAAAAGGGTCGTTGATGGAACCATTAGAAGTTGAAAAGGGATTACTACTTTACTGTTTCAACATCAAGTCAGATTCGAAGATTGATCAATTGGAGACAGTGCGGTGTTCCCAGATCAACAGTCATAGAAAAAGTCAACAAATTTAATTAAGAAAATAATTTTAATTTTAATTTTTCTTTTTAGTTTTGTTGTATGGGTGAATAAACCTAGGTTGCACAAGGTAGTTATCTTGAAAATATTTTAAATCTAGATCTTAAATTAAAATAACTAACTTTTTAATTTAAATCTTAAAATTAGATTTCTAATATTATGTCTTAGCTATTTTTAGCTAGAAGACAAAGAAATACTTGGAGTAACCACCAAGTTTTCTATCCATTATCTCACGTCATCTAGCCCACTATTCCCACATCTTAAGATCATGGGATTAAGGCTTTACAAGATCTAAAAAGTTTTTAAATCATTTTTCTTAACCGGCACAAATTGGTGATCATTTCAAGAGAAAATATTTTTCTAAAAATATTTTTGTGCCCAAATATTTCGTGAGTTTTCTAAATCAAAGAAAAGGAAATCTTGAATGTTTTAATTGCTAATTAATTTCAAGATTAAATCCTTGTGCAATTCTTGTTTTGTTCATCCAATATAGATAAATCTTGTACGGGTTTATTTGAGAGAATTTGTAATAAGACTTGGGTAAGTCTAAGGGGAATTGAGAATAGAGAAAGAGAATTGAGAGAAGACAAAGAGAAGGAGAAGAGAGAAAGGGAACAAGAAGGAAAATCGAGAATAGGGAAAGAGAAAGAGAAGAGAATAGAGAAAGAGAAGGAGAAATTATTTTTTGTAATAAAGAATTGATTTACATAAAATAATAGAGAAGAGAAATCCCTAGAGGGTCGTGGTTCTTTTTCCCACGTTAAATCTTGGTGTTTCTTTTTAGTTTTCTTTATTTTGTCTTGAGTATTTTTATTATTCAAATTCCGCAAGAAAATAGGGCAAAAAATAATCTAAGGGCAAAAGCAACAATTTACCCCCCCTCTTGTTGCAGTTCATTGTCTCTAAGTGTTGCTACAGATAAGTACCCCTAAGTCGGAGGAATCGGAAAATGAAACCCATGAACAAGCAAGGAAGAGGAGTAAGTGGGAAAATGATGATTTCATTTGCCGGGGCCATATTCTAAATGAAATGCAAGTTTTGCTTTTTGACATCTACCAATACCATGAGTCCGCTAAGGAATTATGAGATGCTTTGGAGAGCAAATACATGGCGGGGGATGCAAGTTCCAAAAAGTTTCTTGTAAGTAATTTTAATTCTTATAAGATGGTAGAAAATAGCCCTATAATTGATCAATTTCATGAATTACAAAGAATGCATGCCAACCTTAAATTACATAAAATTGAAATAGATGAAGTTTTTCTTATTTCAAGCATTATAGACAAGTTGCCTCCCTCATGGAGGGATGTTAGACATGCTTTAAAGCATAAAAGAGAAGCGATTACACTCTCCGATCTTGGACAACATATTGTTGTTTAGTCTAGCATACGGATTCATGAGAATCGGAAGGATGAGAATCCTAATGTTGGAACCATAAACATGGTGACCGACCATTATGATGACATCTATCATGAATTAAAATGGTCAGTAAATTTTAGCGTGGAGTGTGCCAATGCTATGGAAAATTGTGATGACATCTATTATTCACAATATGCACTACAAAAAAAATATACAATTTTGCGACCAAAAATTTTTCCACGAACCGAAATAGTCAGAAATTCCGACTGATTTTCCGACTTAGTCTGAATTTCCGACTAATTTGCTACTAAATTTGTTTTTGGTCGGAAATTTATTTTAGGAAAAAAAAAAAGAAATTTTCCATTAATTATTTTCCGACTAATTTCGACTAAATTTTAGTCGCAAAATTTACCGACCATTTTAATTCCGACTAAATTTCGGTAGGAATTTAGTCGGTAACTTTGATTATCAATGTTAGCTGTATTAATTATGTGCATCACTTAGCTTCATACATTGAATTGGATAAGTGCCTTTGCTAATGATATTCACCAATAATATAAATCCCACGGTTTGCTAATGATATTCACCAAAAATATATATCCCACAATTTGCTAATAATTCACCAAAAATAAAAAAATGAACACATTACTTACATCTTCTCTTTTAGTTTTTCTTTTTTTTAAAAAAAAAAAATTCTATAAAAATAAAATTATAGATTATTGGTTGGTTATAAATTTTTTCTAATTTTGTTCAACTAATACAACATTAATTCGACTAATTATATAATAATTCGACTTATTACATACTTCCTCTGTTCTGAAAAGGATGCTACCAATGCATGAGCACAGGAATTAAGACAACACTGTGTAATCATTGTTGCAGGTGGGTCTTTTCACTTTAGTGAATTTTTTATATTATTTGCTGGAAAAGAAAAGGAAAAGTAGGATTATTTAAGTTGTTAATTAAGATCATTTAAAGGTAGTAATAGTACAGCTGGAAATCTTACACAATCTGATCCATTTTCCCAAAAATTTTACTTCCCCCCAAAATATTTTTTTTCCCACCAAAAGCTTAACTAACCTAAGTCAATAAATACAGATAATGTTCAACTTCCCCCCAAAATCATTTCCCCCCAAAATCATTTCCCTCCAAAATCATTACATTACAACACATTACAATTCTATAAATACAGATAAGATTCACTTCATTTTTTCATCTTTTTCCTTCTTGGAAATCTTGTTTCCAATCCAATTTCTTTCATAAAAATATGGATCTAGTCCCATCTCTATCATCATTTCTACAAAAACAACAAAACAAAAGAAATTAAATTGTTGGGGGGGTTGGGGTGGGGAATTGAAAAAAATTTTAAAGCTTCAAACAACAAAATCAGATGGAAGAAGGAGATGAAGTTATTAATCCAGAAATTGAGGTATTTATTTCTTACTTTGAAAACCTCAACATTGATTTTGAATTTGACATTAATGAAGAGTACACAAGTGAAATTTATGGTAACATTGATGTCAGTCCAATGAATTCACAAGCAGAAACACAACCAGAACCAGACCATACAGTTACTCAGAAGAGAGAATTATCCATAGAGACAAGAAAATTAATTGTACAACAATTAACTTCTTTGTCTAAAGAACCAAACCGACGATTACCAAGGGGTACAATCAAAGCAGTAGCATTGCAACATAATACATCAAGATGGACAGTCGGAAGGCTTTGGGAATTAGCCAAAACATCAATGCAAAATGGCATTGTAATTGATGTTAATAGTAGAAAAAGGGGAAGGGTTGGTAGAAAACCAAGAGTCTTTGACATGACTCTTCTTAATGTTGTTCCAATTGAAAAGAGAACAACAATTAGAGCAATGGCAAGTGCATTAGGGATTGGACATTCACAAGTTTATAGAATGATGAAGTCTGGAAAATTAGATTTCATACAAATTCAATAAAACCAAAACTTTCTCATGAGCATAAAAGTAGAAGAGTTAACTTTATTCTTTCTCAAATTATACCACCTACTATTAATGACCCACCGAAGTTTAGTTTAATGTACAACGTTGTACACATCGATGAAAAATGGTTCTACATGAGTAGAGAAACACAAAGATACTATCTCTTCCCTTGGGAAGAAGAAGAACCATATAGATGTGTACAAAACAAAAACTTCATAGGCAAAGTAATGTTCATAGCAGCAATTGCAAGACCACATATTAGTAGTGATGGGGATGTATTGTGGGATGGGAAAATAGATATTTTTCCCTTTACAGAAATTTATCATGCATTAAGGAGGTTAGAAAATCGACTAGCAGGCAAACCACTACTAAGAGCGATAACCAAAGTTACACGAGATGTAATTAGAGACAAGCTAATTAATGAAGTTCTTCCAGCAATCAGAAACAAATGGCCAACAAATGGAGTAAAAGACATTTGGATACAACAGGATAATGCAAGGCCACATATTCTCACAAATGATCCAGCATTTAAAGAAGCAGCAAACCAAGATGGATTTAACATTAGACTAGTTTGTCAACCAGCATCAAGTCCCGACATGAACATTTTAGATTTGGGTTTGTTTAGTGCACTACAATCAATTCAATTTAGGTCATTCCCTAAAGACCTTTAAGATTTGTTGAATGCGGTGAATGATGCATACAATACTTTTGAACCAAAACTTTTGAACTATACATGGATAAAATATCAATTATGCATGCTAGAAGTGTTGAAAGATAAAGGTGGTAACAATTACAAGAATCCACACATTGGAAAAGCAAGATTAGACAGGTTAGGCATTTTGCCTAAACAATTAGAAGTTCCTCTTGAACTTTTAGATGCAGCAAATCAATTCTTAACTCATGGACTAATTAATCTCAATGATCTTCCACTTGAAGAAGATTGAAATTAATTACTCATATGTACAAATAGCATATCCCTCAATCTTTTGTAAAGGCAGATTATGTAAGACAACATTTTGTAAAGGCAGATTATGTAAGACAACATTTTGTAAAGGCAGATTATGTAAGACAACATTTTGTAATGGCAGATTATGTAAGACAACATTTTGTAGCTATCAACACACCTCTCTATTTAGTCATTGAGGTGGTTATATAAAAAAAAACATTCAAAGTATCAAGTTCAACATCATTCATCAATCCATAATACACTTGTGTACTTTTATAACTCTCAGAATTAAGTTAAACATCATTTGAAATTGTGCATAAGCAAGTATTTCAGCCTCATCTTAAAACTTGACACAAAATTGAGACAAAACAAATTAGGTAAAAACAAAATCAGTAGCATCAAAACAGTTTCAGCCTCATACCAAGAAATTGGTGTAGCAATGAAACAAACATCATATAAAGTTATTAATATTAATGTCTCATTCTCATGACAAGAAAATTAAGGTGGCAATGAAACACAAACATTATGCACATTTCATCAGAGAATAAATTAATCATCATTGAGAACGAAACTAAGTATGGGACTCAAAACATAGCATAGCCAACAGGACAACATTATTCATAAGCATAAACATAATCATAAATAATTAAGTAAAAGTTAGATTGCTCATATGTTAGACCACGAATAGTCGTCTTGCGTGGCCGCTTTAGTTTTGATTCCACCTTCTCAAATAATGCATAATCTTCCTCATCTGGTAAACCATAGTACCAAGGATGGGGTTCTCGTTCAGGACTATCAAGAGCAGTGAACTCCCCACAATTCAGATAATAACGATCATACCACGAACCATGGATATTATCATATTTCATACATTCTCTTTGAACATCAGTTAATGTGTCAATCGATTTTCCATTCGAGTCCATTTCTAAAGACAAACATAACAGAAAATAGGAAGTAGTATATACAAAAAATCAGTTAACTTGCCTATACATTGGTAGCAATTATACCAGAATAGAGGAGGTACAACATGCAGATCAAGTAAGATCAAGTAATAAAAACAAATCAAGTAATGAAGTAAAAATGAAAGAATGGGTATAAATCAACTTCATAATAGATCAAGTAATAAAAACAGAACCACATAAACATGAAACCAAAAAATAATAAAACTAAGTTTTAAAAAACAGATCAAGAATGATTATTAAGGATTTTAAAAATCAAAAACAATTAAGTTCAAAAAAATCCAAAAAAAACGAGACAGAACATAAAAATACAACTATACTCAAGAAATCAAACTAAGTTGCAAAAAATAAGAAAAAAAACGAAACATCAAATTAAAATCAAAGATCAAAAATGAAATTAGACTAAGTACTAAAATTAAATAAGTATTAAAATAAGAATAACTAAAATCAAATCAAAGATTTTAAAAAACAAATAACAAAAATTAGACTAAGTATTAAAAACTAACATGCAATAACATGAAAATTTAAGATTTATAAAACAGAGCAATGTTTAAAAAAACGAAATATATACAAAAATCAGAGATTCAAACTAACTAGCAACAAAAAATACAGATCTAAAACAAAAAATACAAATAAAAAACTAAAATACAAACAAAAACGAAAGAACTAACTACAGATCATAAAATCAAAGATTCAAACTAACATGCAATAACATGGAAATTAAAGATTTAAAAAAACAGAGCAATATTTACAAAACAAAATAAATACAAAAAATTAAAGATTCAAACTAACTAGCAACAAAAAATACAGATCTAAAACGAAAAATACAGATAAAAAACGAAAATACAAACAACAAAAGAAAGAACATGGAAACGAAAGATCTTAAAAACTAACTACAGATCTAAAAAAACGAAAGAACTAACTAAAATCAAAGATTTTAAAAAACATTAAACTTAAATTAGACTAAGTATTAAAAAAACCAAATAAAAACAAAAGATTAAAGATTCAAACTAACATGCAATAAAAAACCAAATAAAAACAAAAGATTAAAGATTCAAACTAAAAATATATGTTTATACAACTAATATTATACACTGACTAATAATACATTATTAATAAGAGTAATAATACACTACGACTAATGATATACAAAACAACAAGTAAATGTTTTCATTCTGTTCAGTTTTATATTTCGGTCTTTGAATAATTTTTTCCTCGAGTCGAAGTTGCGCTTAGGTCTTTACAAACAAAAAATAATACTAATACTACACTAATACAAAATACTAACATTAAGACGACTAATCATACTAATACTATTCACAATACATTAATACGACTAATTATATACTAGTACTAGCTAATAATACACCAAATTGACCAATTATATACTTATACAACTATACTTCCCCCGTTCCACTATAAATGGTATATATATTTAATACAATAAAACGACTAATAATTATAATGATACACTAAAATGACTAATAATTTTCATGATACACTAAAACGACTAATAATTATACTGATACACTAAAACAATTAATAATAATAAGGTATAGTATCTCTGTAAAGTCTAGGTGTTAGTTTGGGTGGGACATCTTAGTATGTTGAACCTATAGTCTAAGCTTCGGCTATTTTTCTGACATTTTATAAAATTTACTTTGTCAAAATAATAATAATAATAATAATAATAATAATAATAATAATAATAATAATAATAATAATAATAATAATAATAATTTTTGTCACGGTCCCATTGGACCCTTTTGGTAGATAAGTAGGTAGCTGTTGAATGTAAAGTCGCCGCCTGTAGCGATTATATTTTTTGAGATACTCCAGGTCATCCGTGCACATGAAGAGTAAGGTTGAGAAACCCTGCCTAGAAGTTGGGCTCTTCTTTCACACTGATGCAATTGCAGGGTGACCCTCGGTTATCTGGGTATTGTTACCCCCGTTGTAAATGTTTTGTTTAGTGTTAATAGAAAATCGCTTGACAAAAGAAAATAATGATAATAATAATAATAATAATAATAATAATAATAATAATAATAATAATAATAATAATAATAATAATAATAATAATAATAATAATAATAAAGGGCTTATCGATTGCCCAGCCATGGTGCGCAGACGACGGGGTCGACCACCGAGGGAGGGGTTGAAAGGGTGTGTTGTAGCGTCCTTATGACGGCCAGGCTGCTGTAGTGGGGTGGCGATTCCCCATTAAGCCAGTAAAGTCTCTTCGAGAACCTAAATCACTTTCAAAACTGAATAATCTGTTTTGGTACACCATAATTGCACCGGTAAATCGAAGGTTGCAATTGGGTTGTCATCGGATACCTAATTTTCTGGAAACCCTAATTATTGAGAGTTCGAGTTTCTCAACCTTGTTCTGAGATTTCGAAAATCCTAAATCGATTTAGGGGATTCAATAGCGGTTCAAGGTTTGAGATCTAATTCATGGTTCCCCTAGGGGATGTAGATGTTGATCGAGATTCCTGCTGAACTTTAAGGCATGATCCTCTTGAAACCACTACTCCCAGGTTTGATCTATTTCAATAATTGAATGTGAATTCCCAATAGAGATGTCGATTTCTCAAACCCGAATTGACGATTTCGAAATCCTCATGTCTTAACCCTAATCTGAATTAGGGATTATAGTTTGAGATATTAAGTATTGGCTTACTGCATTTCTCGATTCGTCTATGGTCTATCATAGAGTAAGTGAGCATCTTAAGGCTAGGTTTTAGCTTTCGATTCATGTTCTAGATGGAACCCTAATTTCGTCTCTCAGATGCAAGCTCCAGGTTGGTTGACTTGTGGGGGTAGATGGAGTTGGAATACTGTTTTTTGAACCCTTTTTCTATGGGTTGTTTGATCAGTTCTTTTCCCTAACCTTTTGAGGAATTGAAACTTCATGAACTGCTTTTGCACCATGAGTTGCTTAGCAACTGAGTATTGGAGGATAGTCTATGGCTATTCCTAACATTATGGGTTCAACCCAAAGGATTAAGATCCTTCCATATCATAACACTTGTGTTTATGGTTTGATTCTTGAACTGATTTGGTTTTTGGGAGTGAGCTATTGGTGATAGCTGGATCCCAATGGCTCTAAGAGGTCTGTTCTGTACCCAGCTGATGCACGATTGATGCACAAACTGGAACGTATGGTGTCTGCGTTCAGTCCGGGCTAATCGTGCTGATGTAGTCCAATTTCTATGATGGTAGATGCTGCTTGTTTGACTCTAACAGGTGATTAAGGACTTATAGGGTCGCCTCTACCCTCAAGCATCCATGGAATGACAAAGAGGTAGTTAGGTTATTTAGAAGCTCCCCTATGCAGCTGGTTGATTTGGACTATAATGGTTCTTGTTGAGCTGGTGTTAGCTAGGGTGCTAAGTATTTGGTTCAGAAGTTGATATAGGTGTAGTTAGACAATGATTCAAGTGAATTGATTATGATGTATTTTCTGAGGTGTGAGCTCTTAGCAGCTTGCTCCGTGCGTGTGTGGACTTTTTTTTGTTGATGAACAGGGGAGTCCTACTTAGGCTCCATCTATGTTTAGCTCGCTGCATATTTTGCCATCGAAACATCATCATTCCAGCTGATCAGCCGAGAGTGATGCCATAGAAGTGCTGATATTTGTGATGTTGTATGGAAGGCTGGTAACCTGACGTGCATTGATGCTGTGTGTTTTTGACCACCTGCATTTGATTGTTATTTGAGAGCCTCTTGATACTTTTGGCTAGTTCTGGTTTTTGCATAGCTAATTGCTAGGTGTATTTTGTAAAGTCGTTTAGCATCTTACATTCATTGTATAGGCCAGGAGAATTTCTCCTTTTTTGGAAATGTCGAGTCCCTCGAGCGAATGAAGAGGGGCATGTCCCTCTGATACTCAGCAGGGCTCGTCGTTTTAGTCTGTTGAACCTTTGTAAGCTTCGGCTATCTTTTCTGGCATTTTATAATATTTACTTTGCAAAAAAATAAATAATAATAATAACAATAATAATAATAATAATAATAATAATAATAATAATAATAATAATAATAATAATAATAATAATAATAATAATAATAATAATAAGTATTAGTATAAAAACAAAACATTAAGGTACGAGTCGTTAGCTAATTTACAAAACATATCACTAAATAACACTTGGTCTGGTGGTTGAAGGATGTGCTTTGGAAATTGAGGTCTCAAGTTCGAAGGTTTCTAGAGGCAAAACGTGAGGAGTTAACGTGGGCGTGACTTGGTGCTTGACATGGCATTGACGTGGCATCTATTCAACAAAAAAAATTCTTTTTTTTCGACCAGATATCTAGTCGGAAATCTAGTCGGAGAGCTTTTAAAAATCTTTTTCTTCTCATTTTGTGTTGAATTTTGAAATAGTGATTAGTGATTACTGACTACTTCCCGACTAAAAGGGTAGTCGGAATTTCCGACTAACTTTCTGACTAACCAATTTAGTTGGAAATTCTGACTATTTTCCTACTAAAACAATTTACCGACCAATTTGAGTCGACTAACCCAGAACAATGGGAATTTAGTAGGTATAGCTCTATACCGACTAAATTCCGACTGTTTTGGGTAGTCGGAAAATTACATTTTTTTTGTAGTGATGATTGTGGAAGACGAGTGCGATACTTATGTTAATTATAAAGATCCATAAGAGTTTGTCCAAGAACAACCTGAAAATGTAGCAGGATCATCAAGCTTAAATGGTATAACATTTATTGTTACACCCGGACGATAGGATGATCGTAGTTTTACGACACTCTTAGCTACAAGAGAAGAGATTTGTGATAGACACATACATATGTCTTTGAAGAGTGATTTAGTAGAGCATATGTGGGAAAAGTTTGGAAGCTCCTGTGCAGGCTAATTTTCAAATAGAAAAACGTAGTAGTTTTGGTTTTTGAATTCTATGTTTTCCAAATATTTAATTAATGTATGTGTTTTGTAACTTTAAGTTAAAATATTACACTATGAATATTTTTTTGTGGGTTGCAAGACTAATAATTCGCTAATTAATTAATTATACAAAAATTGAGAAAATAATATTTATCATTTAATAATCACACAAATTAAAATTATTAAATTTGAATAGGAAAAAGAATGTGTGATGGGGTATATATAAGTAGGAGAGAGAAAGTAAAAGAGGATAAAAGAGTATACCCTTAGATGTTGAATAAATTAAAGGAATAAAATGAGAAAGAGGATGTAAATAGTGAAAAATAATATGTTAAATGGAAAAAAAAAAGATAGAATTGTGAAGAGGATATATATTTCCTCTTCAATGTTCCTGCTCTTATGTTAATTAATTTTTGATTGATGCAATCAAGCTCGACATTGTAGCAACAAATATTAAAGAGGTCGATTTTTGATTCATGAAACATTGATCCTCCAACTTAAAATAGAAAATACTCCATCTTATTCACTACTATTGTCCTATTTAATTATTTTATAATATTCATCGATTATTCTTAATTTGTGTTTTATTATCAATCATCAACAATCATCTATATACACACCAGCTTAACAAGACTGGAAAAGACAAAAAACGCAAAAGGATGGATAATCTTTTGTGTAACCTTCCTCAAAAAAAAAGTTAAAAACAAAAAACTAATAATTCAGCTGAAACTGATGACCGATTCTGAATCAGCTGTGAATCGGCTTAATGTCCAGCGCCTGGGCTCCGGCCTGGGGCGGTTGGCCGGAAATCATCCAAAGATTCAACTGTCTTCTTGTTTGTAACTTGTTCTTTCTTGATCAATTCTGGATTGTGTTGGTGGCTTGCAATTGCATTCAAAGAAATAGATGCACGTGCATTATGCATGTTTCTTGAGTTCGAAGCAAAGTTGTTAACCCTACATTTCTTGCACTTCAAGTTTCTAGCTTCAGTAGGCAAAACTTGTTGACATAAAATCAACACAACAAAAAATAAAGCATAAAACAAAACTAAGTTGTTAAGCTTAGCCATTTGGAAATTTTGTGAGAAAATTAATTTTTTTTAATTTAATTAAGCTAAGAAATTAAAAAAGATTAGTAAGAGAATAGGAAAAAGTAGTAATTAGTTGTTTGGTTTGTGGCTTATGAAGAGCCCTTAACCTTGAACTTGGGGTATTTAAGGAGGAGGATGAGTGAACTTTGACAGTTGGTTATTTGGTTTTAAGAATTTTTATGAACAAATAGAATAATAATTAGGAACATGTAATGTATAGTGAAAGTGCCCTAAAAAGGCAAAAAAATAAGGCCCATAAGGGTAGGAGATTCTCTATGAATGTGACCTCCTAAAGCACTTACATATTTTAGAAAATTCTAACTTTTCATTACTTGTAAAGTGAACGGTGTGTGAGTTTGGGTTTGGTTGGCTTTTGAGTATGGTATTTTCAGTTGAATTCATTTTGATTATTATGTTTGTATAAATATATTGATAATTTAATTTGACTTTCGTATAAAAATAATTTTGGATATATGAATTGATTAATTTATATTTGATTTTTGTTAATCAGCACAATTTTAAGTAACTCTAGGCTCGATGGTTGTTAATTGACATATTAAGTAAAAATCAATTTATTATGCTAACTCTTAAGATCCAATTGTCCTATTAACTAAAAAAAAATGAATAGTTTATAGATAAATGAAAATATAGAACATATAATATATTTTATAATTTTAACCATCAATTAAAAATTTCGAATAAATTTAAGCTAACAAGGATTAAATCTTAAAATTTCATTCAAAGTGGAGAATATAGGACCAAGTATGAGAAAGATCGAAATTGTATCCACATTTCTAAATAAAAAAATATTTACATGAGTGATGTTGTGATAGAAATATTCCCATCTATATACATCGAATGTCTAATTTGGTTTACACATTTGCCAATCAATATACTATATCAAAGTTAAATATCGATTATAATGGTGTTTGGTAAAAAAAAAAAGTATAAAAATTAATATTAATAAAATTTAAATTGAGAATCAAACATAATCTAATTTGACTATGTTTTAATTAACTTTAATATAGCCTTAAATATTTAAATCCAATCCAAATGGACCCTTAGAATTTCTACATTCCTTGTAAACTATAAAAATAAATATTCATTTAGATAAATTTAACAATTTCATGGAATAGATTAAGTAATTGTTACACCATATCCATGTTCTCAAGTGCTTTCTACAGTTTTCTAAGCAATTGTTTACGCTCAAAATCTATTAATGCAGTTCTTAAAAAATTTAAAAAGGATTTAATTAAATTTTATAATTTGACATAAAGTTCTGTCTTAAAAAACACTCCCTCCACCCCCTTCTTATTGCCCATTTTCTAGTGGGCATGCAAATTAAGAAAAATGGTAGAGGGGTATTTTAAGTGATTATAATAATTATAAAGGTGGTAGTTGGGGTATTTAAGTGATTATAATAATTGAAAAGATGGTATGTGAAGTATTTTAAATAATAAGTGACTATAACAATTATAATAATTGAAAAAACGTGCTAAACCCAATGGTGCAACTAAAATAGAACGGAGGAAGTATAAGTTAGGATAGTTGGGCTATTTACGTAAAAGATCTTTGCCAAAAATAAAAAGTGGACAATTAGAGTGAATTGACCAAATAACGAAACTAGACAATAAAAAGGAATCTTGGGGGAACTCTTTGAGTGATTTAGACCATTTGTTAGTAGGAGTGGCCTATCATAGCTAGATCCGTACGTGGGCTTTATTCCTAAATAAGAGTGATAGGCTATGTTACGATTCTTCTTTATACCTCATAGGCTAATATTTTATATATTTTCAAACATACTACTCCGTAGCTTTGAAATTGCATCAAAGATAAAATTGTGTATTTTTAAGAAAGTGGTAATAAATGAGGAGAGAGAATGAATTGTGTGGATGATATTAGAATAAGGTTAAAATGTATGAATGTGATTAAAAGAAAGTGGTGGGCCACTATCCAAAAAAAGAAATGATGCAAATTAAGTAGGACGGACCAAAATAAAAAATGATGCAAATTCAATGGGACGTAGGGAGTATCTTTTCAAATTAAAGGTGTCTTACTATGCTCTTTTGATGATAATTAGTAGTAAAGAAAAACAAAGTATTTTTCTAATTAATATATGACCTTTGATAATACTTTCTCATATTCACCTAATGTGTCCGACCATTCTTAATAAAGTGTTTTCTGAACGCTATTTATCGACCAATCTTAATACTTCTTCATATTCACCCAATGTGTTCATTTGGCTTTTTACTATTTTCTAGGTGATCAAACAATGTAAAATCAATCCAAGAACATTCGATAGACATAATTCTCGCTAAGTCCTTTAAAGAGTCATCATTTGATTCTTACGGGTTACATGGTTTTTTTATTACAAGACTTACTTTGATTTATGTCTCAAGTCTTGAAAGACAGATTAAAGAACAACAGAATTTGTCCTTGTTGGTGCAAGTGAGCTACAATTTTATACAATAAAAGAGGATGTTTAAATTGAATTTTAACCTAAAAAATATACGGTCAAAGTCAGCCTTAATTAGTCTTAAAAGAAGAGTATTCATGAGGGGAATAATTTCCTCATTTATTCGGGAAATAAATATGGTAGCTTTTATTTCCATCCTTTGAATTGCTGAATTTTGCTTTCAATATGGCTGAATTACTTCAGCATGTAGTCTCTTCAAAGGTTGGCTGGTTCATATTCATCTTTAATGGTGGAATTCAAGAAGAACATCAAGAGAATTGAAGTATTCCATGGCAACCAAGAGTTTTTGGATCTCAAGCATCACAAGGGGGAATTATTATCCTTCAATGATTGAAATTTAAGGTGTTTATTTTATGTTTTTATTAGAATGAACATTTTGTTTTCTTAATAAAGAATGATGTGATTCTTGTAGTAGAACTCGAAAGGTGTTTGTCAGATTTCTGGTTATGTTTATGTAATCACTTGATTGCTTGTAATCAAGTGAAGAGTCTTTTTCCTAGAATTTTCTTAAGGTTGTAAGCCTATATAAGGGCATTATTTCATGAATAATAAGATATCCAATCTGAATTCCAATCAAAAGCTTTATCTTTTGCATTTGTTCTTCTACTTGTGTTAAGTATTTTGAATGATTTTTCGATTGTGAGTTTTTCTCATTATTGACAGAATTAGTGTGTTTGTGAGAGCTCCATACATACTAATTTGTATGATTAATTCGAGTGAGTGATCCTTAAATTAAGAATACACCCTAGCAAGATTAAGTGAGTGTTCCTTACTTGCATATCCTTGAATCATAACAATCTTGTGAGTGCTCCTAATTTTTTCTTTATTTTCGTAATATAAAAATCCTAAAAAACAGTCCTTTGAAACGTATGTCAAAACCTCGAAAATCCTGTTCCAGAATATTTTTGAATTCTGTCAAAAAATCTTGGAACCTCTGTCAATCCCAAAAAAGTGTTTCCCGTTCCACATTATACCCACTTAAGTCCCTTAAAATCATTCCATTTTCATACCTAGACCTTCTAAACCAAACACATTCCTCTTCTAAGCATTGAAACATTTGAAAAATCTCTTTTTGTTAATCTGATCCTTTTGGATTATAGATCATCAAATGGGGCATCAAATGGGACCACATGTAAAAAAATAGTAAGTTTAAATGCGTGAAAATATTAATTTAAGTAAGGGTATAGATTTGGATGGATGGAGATCCCCTTATTTAGATATCATAAAGGGAGTGAAAGGATTTGGAGGTAAGAGATTTGAAGGGAGTAAGTCCCTTCATTTTCTTAACATCCAAATCTCTCCATATGATATCCTTTCTTCCCCCTCCCATTCCTTCATATACAAACAAATTAGCAATCGAATATAGTGTGAGGGTGACATGATCCGAAGAAAAAATGGGACACTTAGGGTGAATAGGTTGGAGTATGTGTTTTATTCTTAATTTATAAGTTAAAATATGGTCAAGTGCAATCTTAAATGATTCGGCCTTTTAAATTGTTAATATGGTTTTCACTATGGCCTTCTATAGCTTGGTTCTGTTATTTTGTATTTTAGTGCTTGTAACAAACTTCCCTTCTGTTAACATGTGTCCTTTAGTACCATATAAATAAATGTAGGCCTATTACAACTGTATAATAATAATAATAACAAGATACAAAAGTTCTTCTTTTCTCTCTCCTGGGTTCTTGTTTGAGCTGCTCCATTTATGCCATTAATGGCTTCCTCTTGCAAATATTAACATGGTATCAGCTTAATCTCGATCCTTATTCTTCCTATTTTTATCTCTAAATCTTGTTATTTCTTTTCTTTGCTTCCGCATTTCATTCTTGATTTTTCTTTGAAACCCTATTTCTTCTCTCTCTTGATATTCTTTAATGGCGACTGATTCTTCTTCTCAAGACTCTACACAAAATTCGGCTAGCATTTATTTTTTGCATCCTTCTTTCTGACCATGCCGGCTCTAAGCTCATTTCTACTCCCTTTGACGGCACCGGTTAGTCCGATTGGAAACGTTCCATGCTCATTAGTCTCACTGCCAAGAATAAAATGGCGTTTGTCGATGGTACGTTACCTGAACCGTCTTCTTCTTCTCCTGACCATAAAGCTTGGGTTCGTTGTAATAACATGGTGATCGGCTGGCTCATTGCTTCAATAGACCGTCTTATAGCCAAGAGTATTATGTATTGTAGCACCGCCCGTGAAATTTGGTCCGATCTTGAGGATCGTTTTGGTCAAGCTTCTCTTGCTCAGTTATATTCTCTTCAAGAGGAGCTCATGAACTTGCATCAACTTCAAGACCAGCACATTTCTGACTACTTTACTAAAATGAAGACAATATGTGACGAACTGGATCATCTCAGTCCTTTACCTTGTTGCAAGTGTAACAGCTATTCTTGTGGCCTTACCAAACAATTCTTGACTCTCCAATAGGAACAACATATGATGCATTTTCTTATGAAAGTTAATGATGGCTTTCAACGGGTTCGCACTAATATTATTATGCTCGATTAAGCTCCTACTATATCTCAAGCTTATCGGCTCCTTCTTCAAGAACAGCGAGATAAAGAACTCACTACCATTTCGAATTCTGCCTCTGATACTCTTGCATTTGTTGCTGACCGTAAACCTCAATTTTCTCGGTTCTCTAATGCTAAGTCTTTAGTTTCTGGTAATAAACGAGTTTCCCAATATTTTTGCGATCATTGCAAGCTTAGTGGTCATTTCGTTGATCGATGTTTTAAGCTTCATCTCTATCCTAATAATGCTCCCAAATCTGGCAAAAAGGTTGCTGCACTGGTTCATAATGAATCTGGTTCGGATATTCCCCATCTTGAGACTACTAGACTTACTCCTAGTTAGTTCAACAGTCTTCTCTCCCTTCTAGGCAAACACAAGGCTCTTGAACCTGATATTTCTTCTAATACTGCTCCAATTCTCAAAACTACACATATGGCAGGTATATCTTGTCTCCTTTCCAGTCTTAGTCCCTTTACTTGGATTATCGATAGCGGCGCGACCGATCACATGTGCCATTCTTTATCCTCTTTTATTTCTTTTAGTCGCATTCGAGATAGTGCACATCATATTACATTACCTGATGGTTGTCGCGTTCATGTTGATATGATTGGAGATGTTCTGTTGTTTGATGATCTCCTTCTTCGAAATGTGTTATATGTTCCTCAATTTCAGTTTAATCTCATCTTTGTGCAACGTTTTTGTGTTGATAATAATGTTGCTTTGTTGTTTACTCACTCTCAATGTCTTGTTCAGGACCCTTCGATGAACAAGCCTCTGGTGCTTGGTAAAATTTTTCATGGACTTTATTGCACCTCCCAGCACACTACTACTGCTGTCCCACCATCATCTTATGCTACTTTTACTTCTCATGCCAATAATAAGCTAGACTCTGCCATGCTTTGGCATTTACGCCTAGGGCATGCGCCTATTTCTACTATACAGAAACTTTGTCCACATGTAAATGTCAAATACTTTAAAGACAAGTTCATTTGTACTGTGTGTCCCAAGGTTAAACAACATAGACTTCCCTTTTCTTGTAGTTCTATCAAAAGTGTTACACCTTTTCAATTACTACACATTGATGTATGGGGCCCTTATGCTCAATCTACATATAATTCATGCTCTTATTTCATACGATTGGGGATGATTTTACTAGGTGTACTTGGATTTTTTTTGATGTCTCACAAATCTGACTCTGTTACTCATCTTACTTATTTACTTGAATATGTCCATAATCAATTTGGTTACACTATTAAAACCATTCTGTCTGATAATGCTAAGGAGCTTTTTGTGATGGCTCTATTTCGTCTTTATACAAATCCAAAGGCATTGTGCGCCAACGTAGTTGTTTCGAGACACCTAAACAAAATGGTGTCGTGGAATGCAAGCACAAACACCTCTTGGAAATGGCTCGTGCTCTTTATTTCCAATGTCCCTCTCTGATTTTGGGGCGACTGTGTCTTATGTGCTTGTTATTTGATCAATCGCATGCCTCTTTCTTCTCTCGGCTTTATTTCTCCTTATGAAAAGTTATATGGGCATGCTCCCTCACTTTCGCACCTTCGACCTTTTGGTTGTCTCTGTTACATCTTTACCTTAAAACAAGGACGTAACACTAGTGGAAAAAAGTGGATAGGCTGCGGTTTTGGGGGTATAGGCTGCGGTTTTTACTCGCAACATTAGTAATAGCAGCATATGAAAAGGTATTATTGGCTGCGGTCCTAAAAACCGCGGCCTATAGACCAATTTTAAAACAAAAAAAGAAGGTGATTATTGGCTGCGGTCATTGCCAAAACCGCAGCAAATAATCCCTCACCTAATTTTTTTTATTTTATAGGTACCAAAGAAGAAAGACTAAACCAGCAGCCAAGATTCGTGAAAGAAAACAATGAGCACAAGAAATATTTAAGTTTATTCTTTGAATTGAACACAAGAAAACAAAGAATACAAGATTTTTTGATAGAAAACAAAGAACAAGAAAGATCTACAAACAAGAGCAAAACTTCAAACTTCAAACTTCAAACTACAAAGAAAGATCTACAAAGAAGAAGTGTAATACATTGATATATAATAACACAATTTCGAAAAACTTCAAACTACAAACAACAAAAGCACTCATCTACAAATATCGATATACAAACAGCAATTACAAAACCAAGAGCAAACATCTCCAGTGTTCGACCTTCTCTTATTTTTCTTCGAACAACTTCAACTCTGTCACGCCATAGCTGGAATGAGGTGCTGTAAAACCAAGACCTTCTCTTTTTTTTCTTCGAAAATATAGATGTCTTCACGCTATAGACGAATGAAAAAGAAGAGATTGAGAGAAGAGATGGAGAATGTGGTGCTACAATTAGGTGTAAGAACAAGAGTGAGAAGGAGAATAAAAAAACCCTAACAGCATATAGTAGCCGTGAGAGTGAGGAGAATAAAAAAACCCTAATTAACATACATACATATATATATATATATATATATATATATATATATATATATATATATATATATATATATATATATATATATATATATATATATATATATATATATATATATATATATATATATATATATATATATATATATATATATATATATATATATATATATATATATATATATATATATATATATATATATATATATATATATATATATATATATATATATATATATATATATATATATATATATATATATATATATATATATATATATATATATAGTTGCACGATATGCTTATTGATTATTGGCTGCGGTCATGCCAAAACCGCAGCCAATAATGGGCTCAAAAAATTTTTTTGTATTATTTGGTTGCGGTCATGCCAAAACCGCAGCCAATAATGGGCTAAAAAAACCTTTGAGGACTTTTTTTCGTGACTTTTTAATCTACTTTATGTTGCGTCTTATGGAAACCGCAGCACTTGTGGCGCAGCAAATAACATTTTGTCCACTAGTGTAAGAAATTTCATTCTCGAGCGGACCCTTATGTCTTTTTTGGGATATCCGTTTGGTCACAAAGCTTATCGGGTCTATAATCTTTCTACTCACAAAATTACTGTCTCACGGGATATTATTTTCCATGAGTCCCGTTTCCCTTTTCATGACAATAGCTCTTCTCACTCCCTTACTCAATCCTTTTATCTCCCTACTCACACGTATATCCCTGACATATTCCATTACGCTCCCTCTACTTTTTTCTCTAATCCCTACGGTCCCTACCCCTCTCTCAGTCCCAATAAAGTCCCACTTCCCAAGAACTTTCTTTACCTTCTCAAGAAAGCCCTCCCTCTACTCCTAGCATTTCTACCCAGGTACCTCCCCACCTACCTCCCCTACATCTCCTCATACATCCACATCATCCTCTCCTACTTCTTTTCCTACTCATGACCCTTCTCTTTTAGTAGACCTGTCTTCATATTTTCCTCCCTCCCAACCTGCTATTCCCATTCGCAAATCTATGTGATCCCACAAGCCTCCCTCTCACCTACAAGACTTCGTTTGTAATTCTTCTGTTACCCAATGGTGCAATTTAGTCTCATATGATCAATTTCCTTCCTCTCACAAAGCATTCCTTACATTCCATTCTTCTCACACCGAACCCAAAACCTATAGTGCAGCAATCAAGGATCCTATGTGGGTCCAAGCCATTAAAACAAAATTACAGGCTCTTGACAAAAATCATACATGGGATCTCGTTTCTCTCCCTCCTGACAAAATGCCTATAGGCTGTAAATGGGTGTTCAAGGTCAAATTGAAATCTGATGGTACTCTTGAACGGTTCAAAACACGTTTGGTTGCTAAGGGTTATACCCAAGAATACGCCGTTGACTATCAGGAATCTTTTTCCCCGGTCGTTAAAATGACTACCGTCCGTTGTATACTCGCTATTGCTTCTTCTAAATGGTGGCCTCTCTTTCAATTGGATATAAATAATTCTTTCCTTCATGGTGACTTACATGAAAAGGTCTATATGGTTTCTCCACCGGGTCTTTCTACTGCTCCGAATACTGTTTGTCGATTGCGCAAGTCTTTTTATGGCCTTAAACAGGCTTCTCGTCAGTGGTATGCTAAGCTTAATGTTGAGCTACACAAACAGCGTTTTTCTCAGTCTCATTATGATTCTTCACTTTTTATATGGCGTTTTGGCTCATCTATTACTCTTGCGGCCGTCTACGTTGATGACATATTTTAACTGGTAACAACCCTACTATTTTATTACTGATCTTAAGCGTCATCTCCATACTGTTTTTACCATCAAGGATTTGGGTTCTTTGTAGTTTTTTCTTGGTATTGAAATTATTTATTTACCTGCTAGAATCACTATGTCTCAGCATAAGTTTACTCATGAGCTGCTTCGTGACAGTGGTATTGGCACCTTCAAACATGTCGTGACTCCACTTCCTCTTAACCTCAAACTACAAAAAGTCAATTCTCATCCTTTTTCTGACCCTCAACTATATCGCTCCCTTGTCGGCAAACTTAACGTCTTAACACATACCCGACCCGATCTTGCCTTCACAGTTCAAACCCTTAGCCAATATATGCAAGCTCCTAATACTACCCCTTTTCAAGCTCTAACACACCCTTAACTATGTCCATTCCACCGCCGGCCAAGGCATTCTTCTTTGTGCTACTGATCATCTTTCGTTGTAGGCCTTTTCAGACTCGGACTGGGGCTCTTGTGTTGACACTCGCCGTTCTATTACTGGTCTACTTCTTGGTCGCTCTCCTATATGTTGGAAGTCTAAGAAGCAAACCACCATCTCTCGAGCATCCTCCGAGTCTGAAATATCGTGCCATGGCTTCCGCCGCTTTCTCTTGGAGGAACTTGGCGTTTGTAATCTTAAATCGGTCACTCTTCATTGCGATAATATGTCTGCTCTCAATATTTCTCATAATTTGGTTCTTCATGATTGCACCAAGCATATCGAAATTGACTGCCACTTTACCCGAGAAAAAGTTATGGATGGTTTATAACAGCTTACCTACTTGCCTACTTCTAGTATGTTGGCTGATTGATTTACAAAGATACTCCCGTCTTCTCATTTTCAAACATTGATGTCCAAGCTTGGCATGTACGTGTTCCACATCCCAGCATAAGGGGGGATGTTAATATACCAGCTTCCTTATATGGTTTTCACTATGGCCTTCTATAGCTTGGATCTGTTCTTTTGTATTTTAGTGCTTGTAACAAACTTTCCTTCTGTTAACATGTGTCCTTTGGTACTATATAAATAAATGTAGGCCTATTGCAGCTGTATAATAATAATAACAAAATACAAAAGTTCTTCTTTTCCCATTAATGGCTTCCTCTTGCAACTATTAACATAATGTATTAATTGGTATCAATTTTTTATATTTTTTTAATCATGTATGATTAATTAATTACAATAGAGAGTGCATTAGATAGAGTGTTAAAAGAAAATCTACAATAAATAGTAAATAGGAGGAAGTTTAATTGCTTTTCATGGCCTAAAAAAAATGTTATGCTAAGATTTATTGTCACTTAATTTCACATTAATCCTATTAATTTTGGTAGACTAAAGAGTTATTGTATGTATTAAATGATAATCGAATTCCTATTAATTGTTACTCATTAGCTAATTTATACTTTGTTATCAGACTTTTTTTATATTGTTCAAATTAATTGTTATTTTTATTTAGAGTATATCATTATTTTGTAAATTAAGTTAAATTAAACTAAATAATTATTTTACTATATCTCAAAAACAAAAAATCTAAAGGTGTGTATTTTTCTTTAGGTAAGCTAGAGGAGTGTTTAAATGAAAGGAAATTGAGGAAAAGAAAGATGAGGGATTTGGAGGAATGAATTCTCTTTAGATAACAAAATAGGAGGGAAGAGGTATATGAAGAAATTCATAGTGTGGAATTTAGTTAGGACTTAGTTTGGTTAGTACTAAATTTGTATTAAATATTAATGAAAGGTAACCCATCTATTTATACAGGAGATTAGGACTAAAATAAGGAAGCAAAATATTAACCTAAATCTAAACAATAGAAAATAAAATAACCTTAATATCCTAAATATTAAAAAGATTTTAACTTCCTAAACATGGTATTCTGAAATAATATATTTATTTTATTCTATTTTATATTTTTCAACAATATAGATCGGAGGGATTTGGAGGTATTTGGAGTACGACTTGTGTGGATTTGATCCACCTAAAAAATACTGTGAATCAAGATTTCATTCCGATGCTGTTATTTGGTATAGTAATGGCGTGCTGTAGTAGAGAAAGAAAGGGGAAAGAAGAGAGAGAGTATTCAGTGTATTGATATTGCAAAAGCTTTACATAGGGTCCTATTTATACATGAGTACAAAATGAATTCTAACAACTTTATGGACAGCTGTACATTAGCTAACAAACCCATATTTTGCATAACAAACTAACAAACCCATATTTACATTATACATCCGGAAAATACAATTTATATATTTATCATCCCCCCTCAAACTTGGCAGGGAAAAACGTGCCAAGTTTGGTAAGTAGCTCATGAAATTGACCAGAAGGAAGTATCTTTGTAAAAATGTCAGCAAGCTGCGAGGTGGTGGGAAGATAAGTCAACTGAAGGAGGCCCTCCATCACTTTCTCGCGAGTAAAATGACAGTCAATCTCTAGATGTTTTTGACGTTCGTGAAACACAGGATTCTGAGCTATATGTAAGGCGGACATATTATCACAATGTAAAGTAACGGGTTTTAAGGAAGTAATACCAAGATCTTCAAGAAGGCGGACAAGCCAAACAACCTCAGACGATGCATAGGCCATTGAACGATATTCAGCCTCCGAGGATGAGCGGGAAACGGTTGGTTGTTTCTTAGATTTCCAACTAATAGGAGACTTCCCAAGAAGTAAGACAAAACCGGATATGGAACGACGTGTGTCGGGACATGCACCCCAATCAGAATCGGAGTAAGCTTGTAGCGTCAAATTGTCGGAACCAGAAAGTAATATGCCTTGACCCATAGTAGTAGAAAGGTAACCGAGAGTATGCACAAGAGCATCAAAATGAGCAACAGCAGGAGATTGCATGTGTTGGCTAAGAGCTTGAACCGAGTAAGACAAATCGGGCCGAGTGTGGGTTAAAAAATTGAGTTTACCCACAAGACTACGGTAATGGGTAGGATTGGAATAGGGTGGAGAATCAGTGGCCGAAAGTTTGTGGTGTAAGGGGAGTGGAGTAATATGCGGCTTGAGAGGAGAAATAGTACAATCACGAAGTAATTCTTTTGTAAATTTGGTTTGAGTAACAATAATGCCATTGGTGGAGTAAGTAAGCTCTAAGCCAAGGAAAAAACTCAATCGACCCAAATCTTTAATGCTAAATTCATGATGCAAATGGCTCTTGATACGAGAGATAAATTGCGGATCATTGCCCGTGATAATGATATCATCAACGTAAATTGCCACGACAGTAATCAAACCGTGAGCCTTATGAATGAATAAGGAGTAGTCGAACTTGGATTGACAAAAACCTTGTGAAGTAAGAGCAAAAGTAAGTTTCGCAAACCATTGACGGGAGGCTTGTTTGAGCCCATAAAGAGATTTGCGGAGTTTGCAAACCATGCCCGGTAAATGAAAAAGACCCTCAGGAGGTAACATATAAACATCTTCATGTAAATCCCCATGCAAAAAGGCATTATTCACATCGAGTTGGTGTAAGGGCCATTTCTTAGAGGCGGCCACAGCAAGTATACATCGAATGGTGGTCATACGAACAACCGGAGAAAATGTCTCATAAAAATCAACCCCATATTCTTGGGTGTACCCTTTAGCCACTAAACGAGCTTTGTAACGCTCCAAAGAGCCATCAGCTTTTAATTTGATCTTATATACCCATTTACAACCAACGGCCTTCTTATTAGAAGGAAGCGGAACTAGATCCCAAGGATGATTAGCTTGAAGAGCTTAGAGTTCTTTTTCCATGGCAGTGATCCATAAGGGGTCTTTGGAGGCTTGATTGTAAGTGCGGGGTTCGACCCAAGTGGTATGAGATGCAAGAAAAGATTGATGAACGGGAGGTAAGGAGCGGAAGTGAACAAGATTACACCAGTGGGTGGTGGAACATACAAAATCTTGAAGATGAGAGGGAGCTTTGTGCACGCGTGTAGACTTGCGAAGAGGGACAGTAGAAGGTTGGGAAATATCAACAACAAGAGAGATAGGAGGAGGAGAGGACTCATTTTGAGGTGTAGAAGAAGAAATAGGAGAGGACTCATTTTGAGGAGAGGACTCATTTTGAGGTGTAGAAGAAGAAATAGGAGTATGAGAAGTGATAGGAGATGTATCAGAAAGAGGAATATGAGGAGAGTTAGAAGGGGAATCACGTGAAGGAGAGAGGAAAGGATTAGGTGGTAGAGAAGTGTCATCATATGTGGGAAAAGGGGTAGATGTAGGTAAATAGAAAGTAGATAAAGGTGAGGTAGGTGGAGTGGTAGAGTGGTAGGGAAAATGATGTTCCCTAAAGGTGACATCACGGGAAATGACAAAAGAATTAGTAGTAGGATTATATGTTTTGTATGCTTTTTGACTCAAAGAATATCCTACAAAGATAGATGGGTCGGCTCGAGAATGGAATTTGGAGCGATTATGCTTGAGAGTCGAAACATAGCAAAGACAACCAAAAGACCTAAGATGAGTAAGATTTGGAGGTTCACCACATAAATTCTCGTAAGGAGAAACGTGGCCAAGAACGGATAAAGGAGACCGGTTAATGAGATAAGCGGCCGTTTGGACACATTCACCCCAAAAACATGAAGGGAGATTCGATTGAAAAGCGAGAGCACACGCAACCTCAAGGAGATGACGGTGTTTGCGCTCTACAACCCCGTTTTGTTGGGGAGTATCACGACATGAAGTTTGGTGAAGAATGCCATGACGAATGTAAAAAGCTTTGGATTCACCATCACAAATTTCTTTGGCATTATCGGAACGAATAATTTGAATGGTGGAATTGAATTGAGTACGCACATAAGCATGAAATTGACGAAGAAAAGAAATATATTGAGATTTGCAACGCATCATGAACAACCAAGTACATCGAGTAAAATCATCCACTATGGTAAGAAAAAATTTACATCCATCATGAGTTGTATATCTATAAGGCCCCCAAATATCGACATGAATTAATTGGAAACTCCTAGTAGTTTTAATAGAACTAAGAGAGAAAGGTTGTCGAGTTTGCTTAGCCACTGGACAGATAGTACAAAAAGTAGATGTATGAAATTTATTTACATCAAAATGAGGCAATAAAAGTCTAAGTTGAGAAAAAGACAAGTGCCCTAGCCTAAGGTGCCAAAGTTTAGCTAGGTCTAGAGATGTCTTATTTATAGGAGTATGAGCAGCAACACATGTTGAGATAGGTGGTCTTGAAGTAATCAAGGAAGATGGTGGATCAGCATAGTACAAGCCATGGAAAAATTTACCAAGAACTCTTCTCTGTGTAAGGTCCTGAATAACACACTCATTATTAGTAAACAAGATAGTAGCACATTCATCAACACAAAGCTTAGGAACAGAAATCAAATTGAATTGAAAAGCTGGAACATAAAGAACGTTCTTCAATATAATGCCGTCCATTAACGAGACCTCACCACATTGGTCAACCAAAACCTTACGGCCATCCGGTATAATAATGCTATGTCGACGGCCGGAAATAGAACGTATATTAGTAAATGAACTCAAAGAATTGCACATATGGTCCGTGGCCCCGCTGTCAATAGTCCACTTAGAAGTAATGGATTTAGAAAGAAAACAAAAAGTACCTACAAGGTTAGCTGAACTAGGGACTATGTCAAGTTCCATAGAAGGAGATTCCACAGAAGAATCCTTTTGTTTACTCAGAAAATTCATCAAGTTCTCAAGCTGAGTAGGAGTAAGTCCAAGATTGTCAGAATCAGTTTTAACATTCTCTTCTTGAGCACAACCAGCAAACTTCTTGGATTTGAAACCAGGAGGAAAACCATGAAGTTTGAAACAACGATCAATCGAATGGCCAGGAACTTTACAATGTTCACAAAAATAAGAGGAAGTGCGTTTAGGACCCGAACCGGATTTAGACCTATTAGAAACTCCAGAATCACCAGTAGACAGCCTTTGAAAACGATTGTGAGTATAGGATTTGTCATAAAATGAGCGTTTATTGGCAGAAAAAGCGACAGACTCTGAGGACACAGTGGAAACATTAAGACGAGAAATCTCTTTGTGCTTTTGCTCTTGGACTAACATACGATATGCTGTGGTAACATTAGGAAGTTCAGGAAGCATAAGTATGTTAGTCTTGACCGGACTATACTTGTCATCGACTTTCATGAGGAAACTCATTAGTCGTTGATCTTGCTGAAGTTTGAGAACCTTTTTTGTTAAGCCACAACAACAACCATCACAAAGACAAGAAGGAAGAGGAGTGAGATTGTCAATTTCATCCCAAATTGACTTTACCTTAGTGAAATATTCACTTATGCTCATGTTTGTTTCCTGTGAAATGCGAGACAATTCCTCATGGAGTGCATATATTTGAGCAGAAGTAGACGCTCCAAAACGCTCATCAAGATCAGACCAAACATCAGATGCATATTTGTTGTACAATACACTCTTAGCAATAATTCGATCAAGAGAGGCAATGAGCCATCCAAGCACCATGTTATTACATCTATCCCAAGCTCTCATATGTAAATCATCATTTGAAGGACGAGGAAACGTACCATCCACAAAGCACAACTTATTCTTGGCTATAAGTCCGATCATCACCGACCTTTTCCAATCGCCAAAACCGGTGCCATCAAAAGGAGTACTAACGAGTTTACTACTTGCATGATCAGAAGGATGCAAGTAATAAACAGATGCCGGATTTTGTGTCAGATCTGTGTGAAGATATGAGGATTCTTGATGATTTTTCGATGATATTTGTTCGGAGGCAGCCATGGCAGAAAACGAAAGAAAAATGCAAAGAAAAAATCAAGAATCAAAGATTTCAAGAAGATGAAGCAAGAAACGAAACCATCAGTAATGGAATCGAGAAAATCAGAAAAAGAAGAAAAGATCAGTCCTATGTTAGGACCCGCTCTGATACCATGTTATTTGGTATAGTAATGGCGTGCTGCAGTAGAGAAAGAAATGGGAAAGAAGAGAGAGAGTATTCAGTGTATTGATATTGCAAAAGCTTTACATAGGGTCCTATTTATACATGAGTACAAAATGAATTCTAACAACTTTATGGACAGCTGTACATTAGCTAACAAACCCATATTTTGCATAACAAACTAACAAACCCATATTTACATTATACATCCGGAAAATACAATTTATATATTTATCAGATGCTTACTCTACTATTTTGCACACATGACCTGACTTTTCATTTTTCCTGTTCCATTTGCTCTTGCTCATGACACTTTTCAGTTTTCATTTTCCTCTTCTATTTCCTCTAGCTCCCGTCATTCTCTTGCTAAAGAAAATAATTTAATTTAATTTTTTTAACTTTTAATTTTAATATTAATTTTTTTTATTTTAATTTTTTTAATTTTTTAAATTTTAATTATTTAAAAATTTAAATTTAATTTTTGTTTTTTTCTTTGAAAAAGAATTTGGAAGTAAGTAAGGGAGTGAGAGATTGGAAGTAGAGTACGTAAGTGATAGTGAAAACTTAGTCCAACCAAAAGTTAGTATAGACCAAGTCTACCTCAGAATTACTTAGGTATTTGATATAATTCTTTTTTAAGGAATCAATCATTCCAAAGTTGGAAATATTTAAAGGAAATATTTTCATTAATCATTTTTTCCCTTTCTTTCCTCCTAACGACAAATAAAACAAACTTACTTCCGATCCCTTCCTTTCCGATCCCGTTCTCTTCTTTTCTTTTATCTTCCAAAGTTGTTATACAAACGTAGTACACTTAATTTAGTATTTCAAACAAATAATTAACTCCAATGGAAGTTCAATCAAATTAATTGGTAGCTAAATTCCACTTCTGACATTATTATTAAGATCAAAGTTAGAATAAAGAACACAAAGATTTGAGCTTTTGCTTTTAATACTACCACTTGTGTTGTACGTAAAGAGGGGTGAAGAATATTGTATTATGTTCAGGTAGGCAGCCATATATAGTGTGTACTATACAAAACCTAGATTGAAATAGTTATAGGGGTAGTCATGAAAACATAATAATATTAAATTTAAAATATATGTATAGTTTTCCGATGATAATAATACTCCCTCCGTTTCTTTTTTATTGTCCACTTTATTTATTTTGTTAGTTTACTTTAATTGTCCACTTTATTTATTTTGTTAGTTTACTTTAATTGTCCACTTTCTATTTTTGGCAAAGATTTTTTTCCTAAATACCCCCAACTACACCAACTTATATTACTTAAAATACTCCACCTACCACCTTTTCAATTATAATAATCACTTAAATACCCAAACTACCACATTTACAATTATTATAATCACTTAAAATACTCCACTACCATTTTTCTTAATTTGCGTGCCCACTAGAAAGCGCACGATAAAAAGGGTGTAGGGAGTAATAATATGCCTTTTTACACGACCATGAGGCATATGCTTGAGCCCATGACCTTCACAATTTAAGGGTTACACAAATTAAACCTAACTTTACAACCTTTGAACGTCTTCTTGACCTTTGACAGCCTCTACATACCTTAGCTTCCATGACCTTTATCATAACAAAGATTCCTTTTTGATTTTACGTTATTGCCTCTTTTTTCCATATTTTATTTTCAACAAAAACACGTGAATTGGAATTAGAGATTTCCGAAAAGTAGTAAAAAAATTTCTTTTTTCAAATATTTAACATAATATTCGTTCTATTTTAAAAAATTAGATGAGTATTTACTATTTAGTATGAGTAATAGTGTAGTTATCATTTCAAATTTGATAAAATCCTAGTATTACAATGTCATTTAGAGAATAGGAGCTTGTTCATTCTAGAATATCAATCATCTTATACACTTACTCACTCCTATTCATACAAAAGGGGACATTTCTATTTTGGGCCATTCACACAAAATGTCCCATTTCTATTTTTACTCTCACCTTTACAATTAATTTAATCAATTAAAATATCCAATTACCCCCATTTTTACTACTCCCAATACCCAACTACTACCTTTACAATTAATTTAATCAATTAAAATACCCCACCATTCCACTCTTAAAAATCGTGCCCAACCCAAATGTCCCCTTTTGTGTGAATAGGAAGGAGTATAATATAAGTAAGAAGATTGTTTGACCTGTAATTTAGCCTTTAGATTGGTGTTAATTATTCTTTTAATGTTTTTTGTAGTCTATATACCCAAAGTTTGAGTATGTTTTTAAAAAATAATAATTTTAGGTATGCTCTTTATATAGAACTTCTTTTCTTTGTAGTTCAATTTATTATAAACAGTTTATTATGAGTATTGTCGTTATATTTCTTATTTCTACTCAATTTCATTATCTAATTTTCGCTTGAATTCAGTTTCATTCAATTCTTTTTAATAATATTATATTTAATAGAACGATACTTCATATACTTCTTCCGTTCCATAACATATGTGCTACATTTAACTTTTTTACGCAATTCAATGTACTATTTTGTTCATTTATATGTCGAATTATACACATTTAAAAATTAAAAAAAAAGTTTATATTATAAAAATATGCGATTAGACGATTCAAACAAGATCCCACTTGACTATATTATTAGTTTATTACTTATATATTAGCTGCAATATATAAAATAAGGTAAAACGATCAATAGTGCTCAAAAACGAAATGTAGCAAGTATTTCGGACCGGAGGAAGTATAATCTAGAAAGTTGAATAGAGTCCATTACTTTTTTTTACTATAAAGAACTAATAAAACATTATATTGTACTTCTATTTGTTAGTATTCCAAAAAGTTAATTATAATAATGAAACAAATAATATATATGATCGTGTAATTAAAATAATACTTGGTACGTACAGTATATGAGGCATGTCTTAGACAAACAATATTGGAAATCATGAGTTTCCCGTTAGCATTGATGTCCTTTAGTGCTTTATACCAATGTGATATGTTTATTTTGACTTATACTTTAAGCATGATGAACTAGGTAGGTCGATGATAACTTTTTTTAAGTACCTTAGCAAATTTGGCGGTTGTACTAGGGTATCTTCTATACTTTAATAATCTAACCTGCCGCCAAAAATGTACTAATTTATTATAGTTTTCAGACTTAAGGGTTAATGATAATTAATAAAAAATACTTAATATAAAATTAATAACTTTTTTACACGGTGTATTTTGTAATTATTCTTTTTGAAATGTAGCTAAGTACTTGATACATCATATTACTATTCCCTCCGATTCACAATTATTGTTCTATTTTTTTATTAGGTAAGTTCACTTTAAATGTCTCATTGTTATTTTTTGTCATAATTTTTTTTACCTAAATACCTTATGTTCACACAAGTGATAACCAAAACACTCCCACTTTTACTATTTACGATATCCCAACTACAATCTTTACAATTAATTTAATCAATTAAAAAAACTAACTACAACCTTTTTGGTGGACTTCATCTCACTTTTAATATCTATGTCCAAGAGTATAATATACTAACCTTAGTTTATTGGAAAGAAACTTTATGGACCATGCTTGGACAAAATGTGGACTGTGAACTGTGGAATCAATAAAACCTATACTTATTTGGATAGTTTGGAGGGTCAATTTGCCAAAAGTACTATCCCATCATTGTGTTCTTGTGATATCATAAAATACATGCTTCCTGCCACTTTGGGAATTGATTTTGAGAATCTTTTACCATTTCAAACTACTCCTTTATTATGTCCTAAAAGTTAGCCTTTTTTAAAAAAAACAAATTAATATTAATAACTAAATCTTTTACCATTTGCTTTATAATAATCTCAATTTTATATTACCTATTTTTTATAAATTAATCTTTGCTCTTACTTTGTTCTCAACATATTAGAGGGTATGTTGTTAACAAATTGATCGGACATAGGTTGAATTTTTATAAAATAAAAGGTTTTGCTTATAACAAACTTAAGGCAAGACTTGATTATTAAAAAATAATTTTAAGCTTTAGAATTATTTACAGTTGATAGGTAAAAGGTTAGATAATTAATAGGGAAATTTAACGTGGTAACCCTAATATTTTGGATTTTTCATGTGGTAACCAAAACTTATAAAAAATTTACACGATAACCATGAGGTTTACGTAATTGTCCCATCATGAACTTTTTGCACATGCATTAGCAAACGTTAATTTCGAAGCTGTAAGGTTGATGTACGCCTATTTATGCGATGACTTGACATTTCAAATGCCATTAGTTTCAACATTTTCCCCCAAAACATAAACACCAACTCTACCATCTTTCATCCAAATCATATTTTTTCTCCCGAATCCAAAGATGGTAGAGTCAGGGTTTATATTTTGGGTGAAAATTTTAAAACTGATGGTATTTGAAATGGTGAGTCGCATAAATAGGCGTACAACAACTTTAAAACTTCAGAATTAACGTTTGCTAATGTTTAGCTAACGTTTTATGTGCAAAAGGTCATGGTGGAACAATTTGGTAAACCTCGGGATTACCGCGTTCATTTTTCAAAAATTTTGATTACCACATGGAAAACCCAAAACCTCATAATTACCACTACTACAACAAACTTAGCTTTTTGCGAATTGGATTTAGTGGCATTAAAAAATTGTCATTAATTCATATTTTTAGTGTAATAATTATTGGTTTTTATTTTAAGTTTCACCATAAAATGATTTTGCGACACTTAATTTGGTCATTAGTGGCAAATATAATTGTCACTATAGTCTATAGTGGCATTTGTGAGAAATGTCACTATATCCTATGTCGCTAAAAACTTTAGTGTGACTTTTTAATATGCTGCTAAAGGCTCTAATAAATGTCACTAAATTCTCTACATACGCTATAAGAAATTTATAATAGTGACATTTAAATTAAATGTCGCTAAATATATCCCACTAAAAGCAAATTATGTTGTAGTGTCACATGAAATTTTCCTACTTAATATTAATATTTCCTAATTTTCACTTTTAAATTAATATTTATTTTATACATTTTTTCTCATTTGTATCTTTTCACACAATTTAATTGTCGTATAAATGTTAATGTCATTATTGCTAGCTGTTGCAAATTCATGAGATGAATGAGTATATGCTTCTAGTTGGGTCGTTAGTATCTTATTTTTCTTTTTAGTAAAGTAAGTAGGTGAAACTTACTTTACTTTGTTTATAGCTTGTATCCTAGGTTTTGAAGCATATTCTTCAAAAGAATAAGAAAAACAAAAGATGCTAGGTAGCTCATCATACTAGTAGGGTTAATATCTACGTTTTATTTCCTCCGTTTCATAATACTCGCTACATTTTCCATTTTGGGAAATTTCATATTAGTTGCTACATTTTCCTTTTTGGTAAAAAACAAATCATTTAAAGTTATACCTACTCCTATTTTTATCCTACTCTATATCTAATCACTCCTATTTTTCTTTTTTATTTTTCAACAAATAATATTAAAAAATTCCAAAAAAGCAACTTTCCACCTATTGCTCATCATTGCACGTACAGTAACTCCTTAATCTTTGTGCCCATACAATAATAGCGAGTAAATCAGAACGGAGAAAGTAAGATTTGAATATGATCGCCTAAAATCATGGAAAATTTTTGGTACATATGTTATATTTTTACGCATAAATAAGTAAATATGCAAAAATATTCTTTTTGCTAAGTTGAAAAGGCATCGTAATATATACCTAAGCGAGCTCCACCGGCCAGAACATTACCAACTTGCTTCTAGACCATACACTCAAATAATCTTTTGGTTGAATGCAATCACAACCTACAGGCTTTTCATAACTTTTTTAAAGGAAATTTCACTTGGTAACTCTTGAGGTTTTGAGTTTTTACAAAAAATTTTAAAAAATCCATGTGATAACACTAAGGTTTACCAAATTACTTAATCGTGACGTTTTTGCACAAAAAACATTAGCAAAACGTTAGCGAGTGCTAATATTGAAGCTTTAAGGTTGTTGTACATGCGATCGACCAACTAAAATGCCATCAGTTTCAATCTTTTCTCCCCAACATATAAACTCTAACTCTTAATGAGTAGCCCATGTCGAGATGTATTTTCAATTGGCTACACAATAATTTGTAGGAATATAGATGCGTAAAGTGAAATTGCAAGAAACTTATTTCTTAACATTTACAAGATTGCATGTCATAATATGAATTATCATATATAGAAGAAAACTATACCCTTAATGAGTGAATTTCCAAACGTTATATACTGGCTAAATATACCAATATAGAGAAAATAGAACGTTCAATGTCATTTCTCTAATGTTGGTCCACAAAAATCGACCGAATCACCACGTATATTATAGTCCGGAAGTAGAAAACTATTTTTTCCAATTACTTTTATAGTGTAGAAATATGCAATAGTGATGGAAAAATTAATGACATACAAATGATTTTATGACCATATGTATTTTATATATAAATTGTTCACATTACTTTATTTGTCTGACTTTAAGCAAATGGCACGATGAAGATCATATATTTTCACGTGCATTACTTAAGTTTCAAGTTACATAATGAAGATAAATATCTCTTCATATGTTTTATTTTGCAATATATTACCACCATAATATCAGTAAGCATCTTATGTTATTTTCTATAGTTTTATTCAATCAATATTTATATGTATGACCTCGTAGGACCCGATTATAATTAGTAGTAAATTAATCTAGTTAGTATGTAGATCGAAGCTGATTTTTAGTAAAACGATACCATCACCTAAAATGCTCGATATTTTCATAATTTATCTTATTTATATTTATGTTCACACTTTATCGAAGTACATTAATCCTTTGATTTCCCACATAGCTTAACCTAGCACAAGTTAGTAACCATAAATATCTTAAGTCACTTAATGTCAATTTTGATAGCACAATGACATCTTAAGTCTTCCATATGGAGGTTCAAATTTATTTCTTGAAATTTGAGTTTGAACTGTCAAAATAAATGATCAACACTTTAATTCATTTGTGCACCTATACATTTTAAGTTCTTACACTTCAAGAGTTCTAAATTACCAGTCCTAATAAGTACGATCACTTATCCAATCTTTTAGAACTAAAACTTCAACTTAACTTTTAGCAATCACGAGCATTTCCTTTATTTTGGACATTTTATTTAACATCAAATCTTAAATAAGAATTTACACTCTAATGATAAACAAAAACAAACATATTCACGTGAATTTTACATCTGTGACAATCAGAAGAATAGTAGACAGTTCAAACTCTTTCTTAAATGAATGAATCTCAAAGCGTAGTATGACTCACATTCTTGGGTTGAGAGAACGATTTAGTTTAACGAATCAATACTATTATATAGTCTGATATAGAAAAAAAAAAATTACTCTCTCTTGCGATATGCTTCCTCCGTTTTAATTTAAATCTTGCTCTATTTGACCACCGTGCAATATTATTAGCAAAATTTGATTCTCATATTGATGTGTAATCTATAAGTGAAAACAAAGTCATCTTGTTTGAATTGTCTGTATCAAAAACATTATTTCATATTTTCGTAATTTTTTGATAAAAATATAGATAGAGATATTAACAATTCAAAACTATAAAAATTGTGCATTGAGGGATGTAAAAGTCAAATGGTACAAGATTTAAAGAACAGAGGTATAGTATATAAATTTCAATCTTATAGTTATTGTTATTTTAAGGGTATTATACTTTGCTTAAATATTTCTATTTTTTTAGAAAGTAAATTTATATTTTAGAGTCAACCTTTAACTATGAATTATATAAAATAATATATTTATGTAGACTTTCAATGAAATCAATGTATATTTTCAATTATAGACTTTATAACTAGTATAGAAATTCATATAATGTACCATTTTATTAGTATGAAATACATAAAAATTTAACTTCAAAGAATAATGTAAGTATACATTATCATGATTAAATTTATCGAATATATAATTTTTATAACTAGAATCAAAAATTGCTTACGAGTGCAAAATTCTATAAAATCCCCATGTGGAATTTTGCATTATTTAATAGTATTTTATAATATAGAAACTGTTAATTAAAATTATTTAAATTTTAAAATTTAACTTGGGAAATGCGAATAAGTGGTGGGAGGAGTATGTTTCTTCCACAAAGTTTAATAGTTACCATCCTTGCTCGCTCCTTTAATGTCATTGCAAGAAAGACTAACGACCAAGGGTAGAATTATTATTACTTCAAAAACAAGGGTGAGTTATTATTCTATTAATATATGCTTTTTAATTCCAATTATACAAATTTTTATTTGAGACTGTCTTTTGTAAAGACGGCTTTCAAAAGCTCATTCCAATTGTAAATATATATTGTTACAACTCTAAATATATAGATTTGGATTGGACTTTTAAGAGTCGTCTTTACAAAAAACGGTTTCTCAAGAGAGCACTTGTTCCATTAATTGTGCTACAAATGTGTTTGTAGTAAATTATGGTTTGGATTCATTATATATAGTAGGAAAATAGAACATAAAATTACAGGATTAGCAATAATTACTACATTAGTTTTTCTTCTAAGTATCTATTATCTTATTTCGTGCCAATTTTAATAATTTCGAAAATTGGAAATATAAATACGAAAGGCATTAACACTTATATTAATAAATAAAACTACACTTGTAAACTTTCAATAAAAAAAATAAATTCTTGCTACTACATGCATTTAATTACAAGCCATAAACCATATTACTAACAAACGAAATTAGACCAGATTTATAAACTTGACAAGCTTACCTATACGTACTCCAACAAACAATTGATACTCAATAACTACTCGTCTTTTTCTAAAGCATGCGCATTTCGTCATTACATTCAATCAAATTACATCACGTTTGTAACAATTCGTTTAGGACGAATAGTGTAATAGAATATCAAAACAATAATCGCTAATGACCTGCCCCAGGACTACGACCAGGGGCAGTAGGCCTAAAAGAATCAACGTCCATTTCCATTTTTGTTTCAATAATTTTCCTTTTCTCACGTAATAGAAAACGCCTAGGGCTTTTGCTACTATGTAAATTCTTAATCACCCTTTGTTTAAAAGAACCCGTAACCAAATCTTTTGTTTCGAGTGAAACAAAATTAACCTTTTTATCTAATTTTCTCCCCTCAACATTGAGAATATCACATGAAAAAAGGACAAATAAAAATAGAATAATAAACTTGTAATTGGCCATTTGTAATTTTGATAAAATTTGTACGAGTGATTTCGAGCAATGAGAAAAAAAAAAGAGGGATATAAGATAGGTTGGAACAACGAATAGTTGAAAAAATACAATACATGTACACACATTGTGAGTCTTTATATATAGTACCTAGAGATGGAGCATGCATCATGCATGTGACTGTAAGGCGACAAATACAAGAAAGTTAATTAAATTAACAGTAAAACTAGAAATTAGTGAAAGTTACTTTAAGATACAATAATTAATAATTAATTACAAATTTGCATGGACATTATTCTTTTTTTTTTGGGAAATAGAACTGAGGATGTTTCTGCCTAAGGAAAGACAGCTAAGTCTTTAGAGATACCTACTAGAGCAGGCTAATACATTTACTATAGCTAGTCTACCTACATGAAAATCTGAGGTGCCAAGCATGTGAATAATATACTTTCTGCGTTTCATATTAGTTGTAATATTGACGAAAATAGTAATATTTATTAATCACTTTTAATTTATGAGTAGTTTTTCATCTGTAGGTTAAAATATAGTCAAATGAGATCTTGTTTGATTTGTCTCATTGCAAAGATTATTAAAAAATTTTTTATAATTTTTCATTATACATAATTAGAGATATTAAGGAATTAAATTAGTGTATTAGACTGCGTAAAAAAGCAAATGCTGCAAGTAAATTGGAACGTAGAAAGTATATACTTGCTCCATTCGATATTACTTGCAACATTATAATGTACTTTTTATTCATCATTTTAATTTGTTTTTAGTTTTTAATCTATAAGTTAAAATATAGTAAAATGAGATTTTGTTTCATTCGTCTCTATGCAAAGATTATCATTATCAAATTTTTACAATTTTTATTATATATAATTAAAGATATTAAAGATTAAACTAATGTATTGAACTGCATAAAAAAATCAAGTATTTACACCATACTTATACACACTTATACTTTGGTCGCACTGAGAATGAAATATTTAAATTTTCAATATGATAGATTTTTGGAAGATGGTAGGTTGAGAAGGTTTTAGTAAATAACGGTTATTTGTGAGATTAATAAATCACCCATATGTGGTAGGATGTGATAGGGTGAGAAATTTGTTATTTTAATTTATCTTTTTTGATTTTGTTTATTTTAATATTATTATTTTTGTCTTTTTATGGTGAAATTTTTGTGGTAGGTTAGCATATTGCAAGTGTTGTCATTATGTTGTCACAAAGATGTTATGGTTAGATTGTTGCTAATGAACTTGGACATTACATGTCTAATGGTTTGGGATGTTGTAATGCTTGCTAACCATTAACAGTTAATTACGAATTATTACTTTGTCAAAATTGTTATTTAATGTAAGATGTGATTGCGCAAAATAAGTTGTGGGAATAAAGTGTGTTTTTATAGGTTATGAAACTGGCGTTTTGCAAAAACTCAATATCTCGCTCGAGAGTAGGGTTTGGATGAGGGAAGTTGACAGACAATTCATATCCGTACTCCCTTCACATGGAGCACTAGCTAGAGGAAAGCGGTTGATGTTACCCGGCCCCCAAACAGAAGAAGCTCCGCATAAGAAGATATGAGTGGCAACGTTGTCTCGAGATAACACCAGGTTGCAAAAGCAGATTAAGTCTACATATAATAACATAACACAAAAAGACAAATACAAGGTAAAAAGATTAAAAAAAAAAAACAGCCACGATGAGAGTGAATGAAACAAAAGGAGTGGGTAAGAAGCAACTAGACACTAGTTCATAAAGGCAGCTAGCGAGATTGATAGTAGTCTAAGATATTGATCTGACATCTCCAACTATTTATATCCCTAGTCAGGTGCGCAGAGAGACTAAACTCACTCAAATCGTTCTTTATTTGCTCGACCCACGTTTTTTTTAGGTCTTCTTCGATCTCAAATGCTAGTGTTATAAACTTTTTCATGTGTCTAAACTATTACGGTGATGCTTCACGTACATAATCCCTTTGTTTACTTAATAAAGTATGCTTGGTGATGAAATACTATAGCCAATTGTTTCACTATCTTATACATTAAATGCTCCATACTCTACAAGGTCTTTCAAAATCTCCATTATGCAAGGGGCTGGAGACTCAAATTAAAAGCCTTTAAGATTCGTACGAACACAAAATGCACACTAAGGTCAAGAAACAAATTCCTTAGTAGTTAGGGTTTACATGGTCTTAGTACATTGGTACCTTCTTTTTCTTACCTATCAAATTTACACGTGATTATTTTTACGAAATTACATTTATTCTTCTTGCATTAAAGACGACTTAAAGTCCTCACACCATTAATTAAACCCTAATTTCTAACCCCAAAAACATGTCACTTTTAATTATGCATTCGATACTTTATACAACGTATTTGTTGAGTTGATCGTTCGACAGGTCCCAAAGTAAATCTTTCAAGTAAGCTAACGTTTGTCATTTGTCACTACAACATAATTTGCTTTTAGTGGGATATATTTAGCGACATTTAATTTAAATGTCGATATTTCTAATTTCTTATAGTGTATATAGAGGATTTAGTGACATTTATTAGACCCTTTAGCAGCATATTAAAAAGTCATACTAAAGCTTTTAGCGACAAAGTATCTAGTGATAATTCTCACAAATGTCACTTCACTATAGACTATAGTGACAATTACATATGCAACTAATGACCAAATTAAATGACTTTTTTTAATGCCACTAAATCTAGTGTCGCAAAAAGCTAAATTTATTGTAGTGTGTACAGTTTAATAGCAAAAACATAGCCGTCAACCTGTATGTGCTGTTTGCTGAATAATAACCCACTTATTAAGATTGTACATATCACATTATTGCTATAATTATTCGATTACATTACTTGACTTTTCCTCGAATAGGTAATAAACATCAGGATTTTTTAGTACTAGAAAACTGTACTTTTTAATTTTTTCGTACACTAATTACATAATTGATCTTACATGTGAGGTACAATTTTTCGCTTAGTATAAGAATAAATTAGTGCAAACAATATATATAATAAATTATGTTAACACGAAAAAGAATATAAACAACACGCTTATACTTTTGTTGGTTTGTTCTTAATTTTTTCATTTGACCCATTGCATCCTTGGGCATGCTCAAAGGTCATCCTAAATCTTGGAGCTTCAGATCAAATTGTAAGTCAAGTGTATTAATTCTCAACATGACCTTTGCAATATGGTTTTAGTCAATATTGTTTTTGATATTTTAGGACTCGTGTAAAAATAATAAATAAAAGTTTAGGAACAAATTTAAAATAAGCATCTAATTTACATTCATATAAAGAATTTATTCTTTTTCAAGGCCTTATTTATTTTATTGTAGAGTAGGATGAATGAAGGGAAAAGATAAGTTGCAACCTCATGTAAAATGAACTTTTGATATTTTAATTAGTAAGTGAGCAGGGATCAACACTAAGTCCTTTCATTTTCACGGTCATTATGGAGTAAATCTCTAAATCCATCTGGGAAACCGTACTATGGTGCATGCTTTTTGCCGATGATGTAGTTTTGGTCGCGGAATACCAAAGAGGAAGCTAATAGTAAATTGGAAGAGTGGAGGGAAGCCTTCGAGAGTAAGGGGTTACGCATTAGTCGTAACAAAAACAGAATATTTGCGATGCAATTTCAACGGAACAGAATCGATAGGGGAGCCTGAAGTGACCATAGGGGGGAAGTGGTTGCTTGTACGTCCAAGTTCAAATATTTAGGGTCGGTGATTCAGAGTAATGGGGAGATTGATGGAGACGTTACTAATCGTATACAAGCGGGCTGGCTTACCTGGCGAGCAGCAACTGGGGTGCTTTGTGATAAAAAGTTTCCAAGGAGATTAAAAGGTAAATTCTATCGCGTTGCGATTAGGCCGACTTTGTTATATGGGACAGAATGTTGGCCCGTAAAGAAGGTTTTTGAACAGAAGATAGAAGTAACAGAGATGCGCATGCTAAGGTGGATGTGTGATAAGACTATGATGGATAGGATAAGAAACCAAGAATTCAGGGAGAAGTTAGGGATTGCATCTCTCTCCGCAAAGATGTGGGAGAATAGGCTGAGATGGTTTGTGTATGTGCAGAGAAAGACACAAGGTGCCCCAGTAAGAAGGATCGAATGCATCATAGTGGAGGCCAAGAGAAGCCGAGGAAGACCAAGGAGAACATGTGAGGAACAAATTAAAAGAGACATGCAGGAACTCCACCTCTCCAAAGACCTGACCAGGGATAGGGGTAGGTGGCGGCGCCTTATCCATGTCCTAGATAACTAAACCCGAACCTTTTACCTTGCGTTTGTTGATGCTTACTGCCTTTTTATATCTCTTTTTCTTCCTTACTTCTATCTTCTGTTTGTTATTTGTACGTATTCTACTAATGCTATTTGTAAGTTGCAGGTTTCGCTCTCGTTAAAGATCTTTCTCGAGCTGGAGGACTCTTTGATCACATTCTCCTCCATGGGCTCCTATCTTTACAGACCCTTCTTGAGCCGGGGGACTCTTTTGACCGCCCCCTCCTTATGGGTATGAGACGCCGTCTATCTTCCCTCCCTAGACCTGGGACATAGAGCGTCTATGAACGGGATACACTGGGTATGATCATGATGATGAAGTGATTTTGGCCATGGAAAACCACTAATAATAATTACATTTTTCCAATTACATAAATAACTTTTAAACTAGAAAATTTAAGTTTTTTTAAATAATGTATATTTTTTCAAGTCTAACAATTTAAAAATAATTATTGTATGTACTAATTAGTGTTGTGTTCCTGCATATTCGATAAATTCAAATGCTAGCAAGTTTATTATACTTGTTACCGGCCATGGTGTTGTAATAAGGTTGTAAAAGGTTAGGTAACAAAGGTTTTAGGGTCGTAGAAAGGTTATATGGTTATTCTTTGAAAACGACCTCATAAGAGCATTTCATTGTGGAATCTGTTGGGATGATTTATTTAATATCGACAAATTTAAGATGGCTATTGGAGACTTTCTTCCCATTGCCATATGGTTTGGGATGGTATATATTCCTTGACTTATGAAGTGTGTGCATTTTGTGTTTTTTCCCTAAGTATGCTTGCATTCATAAGAAGTCTAGCTCAATTTAACATGGTATCTGTGCCGATAGTTCGATCAAAAATTAAAAATGGTAGGCTCGCAAAGAATGGCGTCTCTACCCTATTTGATTACTTCCACATGCGAACTCGACGAGGGTTCGCATGTGAGGGTGTTGTGATGGTTTATTCAACATTGACAAATTAAAGATGGTGTGCACACTTTACAAGCTATTGGAGACTTTCTTACCACTGTCATATGGTTTTGAGATAATATAGATTTATAAAGTGTGTGCACCCCGTATCTCACCGTTAATATGCTGTCATTAACAAAAAAGTTAAACCTTATTTAACAAATTCATCTAAACACAAACCATTGTACATGAATCGAGAAAAAAACTTGACTCAAAATTTGATGTTGTAAAACACATAATCTAAATTTTACCCCCAAATTGAAAACCCATATTAAGAAAATAATCAAAATATAATAAAAAAATCTCCTATCATATTTAGAATATAAAATAGTTTGGGTTAAATTGGGCAGTTGATTATTGCGTCCTTCTCCACAAATCGTTGTTCTATATGAAAAGCATTGATGTGAAAGGACTGGTAGTAGGTGGAATTTAATGGAGATGGGTGAACATTGATCTAATGAAAAGCAAAATTAGAGGAAAGCTGTTAAACTGTTAATTGTCGATCAATAGTTGGAGGGAGTAAATTAAGTCAAAGGTGGTAATAAAAGATGGTAATGAGAATGAAAAACTAGTGTAATTTTGGATGAGAACTCTTTTGGCTACTTTGATGGTCATGTTTGTCCAACTTCAATTATCTCATTTTCTTCATGAAATTTATTCCAAAGCATTACCATATATTAGGAGATGTGGTATTAGGTGGTAATGAAAATTTGTATATAAAAAAACTTTTTTGTGATCGAAGTTTCATTACCATAGGAATAATATGGAACTTGTGATGAAACTTTACACTATAAATCATTCCCATTACCACTATTTTGTACCATTAACCAAACGGACCGTCAGTGTCTTAAATAATCGGTTTCAGGTCACCATATACTTTATGCAATTCAATACATTGTTGGTTGTTTATAAATAAACGATACGTTTTGGTATATTTTGATAGAAAGGGAATAGATTGGTTCATTTGATTTAATTTTGTTTAAAATTTAATGGTCTTCCGTGTTAGTTGTTATACATTAATTATCTTTTATTCCTTATGAAATTCATCTATACTATATACTAAATGCGTTCTTCAATAGGACACATGTCGCTTTCACATTCATTGTTTTCCCTCCTAAATACTTCATTTAGCTAAATTGGGTAAGTAGTATAATTAAGCTTGAATGTCCTATTTTTTTTAAATCATTTAATGTTTCAAATCTATCTATCTATCTATACTATATACTAAATGCGTACTTCAATAGGACACATGTCGCTTTCACATTCATTGTTTTCCCTCCTCAATTCTTCATTTAGCTAAATTGGGTAAGTAGAATAATTAAGCTTGAATGCCCTATTTTTAAAATCTATCTATACTATATACTAAATGCGTTTTTCAATAGGAGACATGTCGCTTTCACATTTATTGTTTTCCCTCCTAAATTCTTCATTTAGCTAAATTGGGTAAGTAGAATAATTAAGCTTCAATGCCTTATTTTTTAAATCATTTAATGTTTCAAATGGCAATAAGAATGGTGAGTATGACAACAATCTATACTATATACTAATTGCGTTTTTCAATAGGTGACATGTCGCTTTCACATTCATTGTTTTTCCTCCTAAATTCTTCATTTAGCTAAATTGGGTAAGTAGAATAATTAAGTTTGAATGCCCTATTTTTTAAATCATTTAATGTTTCAAATGGCAAAAAGATTGGTTAATTTGACAACAATATACGTATAATCAAAATATCATTCTATAAAATTGCATTAAAAAATTGAAAAATGTATGGTCAAATTCTTTTAAATATCTTCCTTACTCTTTACTTATGTTATACTAGGATAGACACCCGTGCAATGCACGGATTTTTTAATACGTATTAGTAAAATTTTATACGAACGAAAATATTAAATGAAGGTGCGTGATAAATTATTTACATACTTACATTATAATTAAAAAAAAGAATTAAATAAAAAAAACACAAAATAGGTTGTTAATAAAGTGTTTATAAGTTTTGAAACAGCTCTTTATATACTACATTCTCAGTACGATGACATATTTCAAAATCCTATATTTCAAAATCTTGCCTTTTTAAATTTGTAGAAATTTTGTCTCAGTTGTCAAAATCCCTAGTCATAAATAAATTAATTACTATACTATTATTGCCATAAATAAAAAATTACTGGTTAAAATCTCTGATCTCATTGTTATTATTGTCATATTGTCATATAATTACTATACTAAACATTTAAAATCCCTGGTCAAGTTTACTCTTACCGTATTTAGGAAAAGATTCCTGGTCATATAATTACTATACTAAACATTAAAAATCCTTGGTCATAAATAATCCTGCTGTATTTAAAAAAATCCTGGTCATAAATACTCCTGACAAAAATACTGGCCAATAAAAAAATTACACTTGTCACTCTCATATTTACTTGACTTTTTCATCATTATACATTAAAATTAATATAGTGTATGATACCTATCATGTTGGTATATAATCTATAGATTAATTTGAAAGAGAATCCATAAAATAAACTTATAATCTATAAATTATTTCAATAAGTGATTCAAATTTAAAAACTATGGGTTTTTCCTTATAAAAATCACGAGCCTTATATATTAAAACATGGGCACTATAAAAGCGAATGCGTGTCCTATATTTTTTACTTTAGATTATTTAGTTTATTGCTTAAATACTATTTTCATGCTTAATTTATAGTGATTAAATATTGATCATTCTACAAGTTATTGTTAAGTTTATTGCTTAAATATTATATTCATTCTTAATTTATAGTGGTAAAATATTGATCATTCTACAAGTTCACTAAAAATAATTCAAGTCCAAATTTAATTTTAGAGTTTTAAAATTTAAAAGAATTAATGTAATGCAAAGACTAATTTTCTCTCACAAATCAAATATTATTTTCACTATATTTATTATATTTACCGTATATCAGAATAATTTAAACTAATTTTATTTATATTTAAGAGATCATTTAAATATTATTTGATTATCCGTGCTTGACACGGGATTCAAGCTAGTTATCAATGTAGTGGTATTTTGAAAGCTGGTAATAGGGGTAGGGATGACAATTCAGTCCGAATTTGACCCTAGTCCGACTCGATCCGAGTAAAATAATTCGATTCTAGTTCGAGGAAAAAGTCATCTGACTCGGACTCCGAGTTTACCATCCGAGTCCGAGTTAGAGACGGATCGGAGTTGAACCTTATTAAAAATCCGAGACTCCGACCCGACTCCGACCCTGAAGGACATCCAACTTTAAATTTGACTTTTACACTAATATTTTATTTCCTTTAAAACTATAGGCGTGACTAATTCAAGCTCTCTCTCATACTAATTGTAATTTTCGATTTTGAAAAATCATTTGGTATTTTTATTTAGATTAATGAATCAAGATACGACAAATGAAATCAAGAGAACTAAATTATGCCAAATCAAAATACGAGAGAATTTTGTTAAATTGTAGTAATAGGTTTATGTCTCTTGTAAAATTGAATTCAAATTAAAGGTTACATACTTTTTTTTTTGTTAAATTGTATTTGAAAAAATATATTTTGTTAATTTTGTATGCTTTAAAATCATTAGTACAATATCACAACGATATTATTTGATAATAATCCGACTCTACATCCGACTCCATTGGAGGTCCGAGTCAGGGCAAACTTAGAGTTCGCATAATCCGACTCCGAGTGGGTGGACTGAAAACAAAAGTCCCACTATTATTCGGAGCAAATTCGGAGTATGTATAATCCGAGCCGTGTCCGACCCATTGCCATTCCTAAATAGGGGTAATAAAAATTTGTGAAACAAAAATTTTCTTGTAATCAAAATAATAAGGGAATAACTTGTTTATTTCTTGAAAAATGTCAATATAAATCAATCCTATTATCATCATTTTGTATCAACAAACAAACAAAACATAAATATATTATAGGAAAAAACTTGATGTTGTAATATTTCAATATTTTTAAACATTTGAAAAGTATTTCGAGGAAAAGGAATGGACAAATGGAAAGTAATAATGAAAAACAAGTTGGTACTTTGACTAAATTAAATTATAAAAGTATAACAGACAAGTTATAGAAGATATTGTAAAATAGAACCTTGAACTGTTTATATAATTATTATGAGGAATAAACTTTCTTAGAATATTCCGCAGCATGAGGAAATAAATCTCTCGACAACCTTGAATTTAGTTAAATAGTGGTCAGTGGACCTTTTGTTGGAACTTGGATGTAATGCACATGCTCAACTGGAACTACGCTATACGAAGCCACAAAAGGTTAAGAATGTTCACTTAATATAGGCGGATCTAGCTTAACAAATTAATAGTATTAGTAATGTAGGTTTTAATTCCACTTAATGTTGTATTTTATGACTTTAAATAAATAATCAAATTTATATAAAAAAGTTACATAAACTTAACAGGTTACAAATTTAAAAAAAAAAACTCAGTAGGTTACAAAATATATGACAAGTTCAAACCTTTACTTAAAATACACTAAATGAGAACTTGATGTGTAAATTTTAACTTAAATGTATCTCAATCCTAGATTAGTCCTAATCTCGAACATCCGTTTTATTGAAAAGGTTAATAAAGATTCATTAAAAAAAAAGAAAAGGTTACTAAAGGTATTCAAATTAAGATTCATTAAACATATGTTTCATTATAGACTCCAATTTCAACTAATCGATATAATATCATCCCATGCTTCGTATTAGGGTTTATACCCTAACTCTAGAGAAGAAAACTACTCACTAGACATGGTGATTAACATGCAATTAATGATAAATAAAACACTAATTGAAATATTAAACATGAAGATGATGAATAATTTTGATGCACAAAAATAAATAATAAAGCAATAAAATAAACAGAGCTTACTAATGGTCATGAAGAACCTAAATGTAAATTGCAAAGCAATTAAATGTAACAATGGAGTTGAACAATGAAAGCTCTCAAGGAAGAAGATAGTAAAATGCGAAACTGAAATTAAAACTAAAAAAAACTGATATCCTTAATAAAAAATAACTATATAGTGGCTCCAAACAGTAACCGCGAAAACGCATGAACTAAATACCTGATCGAACGACGACGACTCGTGACATCAGGACCGACGAGTCGTCGCTTTGCCACTGCCTAGGGTGTAACTTCGGTGAAGAAGCAACAAGTCGTGGCATGTTTGGGGATGAGACGTCGCTTTGCTACTGCATTGATATGCATAGATCACAAGTATGCGACTAGTTGTTGATGTGCACGATTTAGAGCACATTTATATCCCCATTATGATATCGAGTCTCGTCGTTTTCCATTGGTTTTATGCATATTACACTCGATTTTACCTTGTTCTTGTCTCGGTGGTGTTTTAAGGTGATTTCAGGTATTTTTGGTGATTTTGAGGTGAAACGAAACTAGTTCGAGGCATAGACATCATAATCGAAGGACAGACACGCGTTTTGGGCATCTCCGAGCACCTCACAAAGTTCTAAGGCATTCCGGCACCTCAAAGATATGCTCCAAGAAGGCATAGGGGCTACTCGACCTAGCTTCGATTGAATCTAGCTGCCCATTCGCACTCAAAGTTCAAAGCCTTAAGCTCTCTGGAAATTATGAATGTAGGCCAATTCAGGCAAATTAGGTGGATTAGGGTGAATGGCTGACTTAGCTTCGGGCGAATGCAAGAATTGAGTTGAAGTTTGGATCAAAGCTTCTAAAAATACAGAATCCAAGCCTCATTCTAGCGAATGGGCAGGATTCGGGCGAATGGGATATTGGCTTTGGGCAAATGGAGCTTAATTTCTGCGTTGCGTTTTTCTTCGCAACTTAAAACACGTAGGATCTTTTAGGGCTTTTTCCTCCCACTTTGTACACCCTATATAAACCCTTTACTCCAAATGTTTAGGGCTTGTTCATGCTTAGTAGAAACACTCCAAGTTGTTCATAACTTTACATGCTTTCCATTTCAAATCCTTGCTCTAGATTATTGTTTAATGCTTTCCATTTACATTCCAAGTCTAGTGTTTCATGTCCTTTCATTCAAGCTTTCAAGTTTATGTAAGTTACTCTTATTTACTGCTTTCTAATTTCTATCTTTCAATATCTTTACTTTGATGTCATTTAATGCTTTGCTCTTTTTCGGTTTGATTGTTGCTTCATTTATTGTTCTTTAGTTTTCCAATCTTGTTCTTACTCTTCTTATTGCTTTTTAGAGTAGTTGATAGTTAGATTTATTGCTTCATTCTTGTTTATTATTGGTTTTCTTCTTGCTCTAATGCTTACTTCGATGTCTTCTTTCATTCTCTTTATAGTAGTTAGTTTCAATATGCTAGAGTAGTTCTTTTAGGGGTTTTGGTTTGTGAAACCCTAAGTTTGGTGATTGTTGTTCATATGTTAGATTAGGGTTGAGGTTGATGTTGGTTGTTTGATTGATATTCGATGCGAATCTTGTCTTGCCACTCTTGATGAGACATAGGGCGACTACGGGTCGTTCGAATGGCTATATGTCATCAACTTCTCTTTGCTATCTAGAGTGTCTTGATCGATCTTCGCTCGATCTCCCTTGACCTAGCTTTCCTTGAGAACGTAGAACCAACCTAGCACTAGCGGAAAAATCTCCAATTGCTGCGGTTTTTTTGCCATAATAGGCTGCGATTTTGACTCGCAGCCCTTGGCATAGCAGCAAATGAGAAAAACCTATTGGCTGCGGTCCTAAAAACCGCAGCCTATTCCCCATTTTCAGAAGAAAAAAAAAGAGTATTATTGGTTGCGGTTCCTTCAAATGACCGCAGCCTTTGAGTGCTGTTTGTTAATTTTTTTTTATTCATTTTATTTTTATTTTTTACGCCATTTTGACTGCTATTTTTTTTTCATTCGTTTCATTACAAAAATAAGAAGAACATCAAAAAATTGAAGAAACGAACATCAAATAAAATAAACGAACAACAAAAAAGAAGAACATCAAATAATTGAAGAAACGAACATCAAATAAAATAAACGAACAACAAATAACTGAAGAAACGAACAACAAAAAAGAAGAACCCAGAACCCAGTTTCGAACATCAACAAAAAAGAAGAACAGATCTTGAAGAAAAAAGGAACATCAAATAAAATAAAATCAAAAAATTAATTACAAAAAATCTTCAAGGACGCCATTGATTTTGAAGAAGCGAAGAACTTCATCAAATCTTCAAAATCTTCAAATTTTAACGAATGTATTTGAAGAAACGATGAACTTCATCAAAATCTTCAAATTTGAAGAAACGAAGAACTTCATCAAAATCTTCAAAATAAAACAAAAAAGAAACGAAGAACCCCGAAATTACAATCTTCAAAAAGAAACGAAGTACTTACAAAAAAACACGAAATTTACATCAAATTTACAAAAAAGAAACGAAGAAGCCAGATCTTCAAGGTTTCTTCAAAATCTTCAAGGTTTCTTCACCAAAATCTTCAAGGACGCCATTGATTTTGAAGAAAATTCCAGGAGGTGCTGGATTTTGAAATTCAGATCTAGATTTTGAAGAAAATTCTCGCCATTGATTTCGAAACTTAGATTTGGACAAGAATGAATTTAGGGTTTTTAGAGAGATCTTATTAAGAATGAATTTGGACAAGAATGAAGAATGAATTCTCGCCATTATTAAGAATTAAGAATGGATTAGTTCCAGTTGAGATCTTAGGGTTTTGTAGAATGAAGAGAGAAGAAGGAAGAAGGAAGAAGGAATAGAGAGAAAACGACCGATTTGCTAAGGTTTGCTTTTAAGGGTTTCTTATTTAATGAAATGAGATTATTTAAGTGTGAATTTTTTAAACATGCCCGTTTTGGGCGCCGGTTTTGTATTAGGGTT